>JBAWJQ010005374.1:0-270590 GCA_037783105.1 Bactrocera zonata | reverse complement strand
TTTTTATAAATTAATAATGTTTTTTGTAGGGTTACCGTCAGTTTTTTCAAATTGCTCGCTATTTTCAGGTATATTTTCTTTTTTGGAATAATTTTCCTATTCTTTGAGGACAATTTTTTTTTAATTTAAAGTAAATGTTTTTATAGGGTTGCCATCTGTTTGACGGGAATCTTTTAAGCTACTACACTAAATTTTTTTACGACTTTTTCATGCTTGGTTACATTTACATATTTTTATTTTTTAATTTTTTTGTGTTGACATTTTGCATTGAAAACTTTTAATTTTATTTTTTAACAATAAAATTTTTTTTCTGAATATATGTATGTACATATTTCTAAGCCTTCTAACACAAAACATTTTTCTCACTTTTCTTTCAACTATTTCAACCCAACTGGGTCTTCATATTGAGTCTACTCAACATTTATTTGTGAAAATCTGTATATGTATTTCCTCTACGCATCCTCAAATCCGCAGACGTGCGATCGTAAAATGCTTGACAAATGTTTGTGGTCGTCCACTGACACTTTCAATTCCAATAATGATGCCGACGACGACATTACAGTCTTTCATACTCTACACATTATTGTAGTTGTTATTGTAGTTGACAAAAGAGCTACAACTCTTACGCCACTCATACATTCATACAAGCGTATACTTATGTGTTATTGTTATTATTATTATTTTGCCAGTTTGTGTCACGAGTGCTACTTTCGGCAACACTGATAGGCCTCGCACAATAAATCATCAATGCGAATGACAAAAGAAATACGCACACACACACACAGACATTCACACACACGCCGATACATAAAAGTAAAGTGCTGATTTTACGACGTGCACACTCATCATCGGATATGAGCCTGCTTATGCGCATACGAGCACAACAACAATAACAGAAATAACAAAAAAAAGCGCCTGCGAAAGAGAATGACCGCAAAAAAGGCGAAAAAGCAACAACAACACGATGTACTTTAAGCGGAAAATATTGATTTGCGCAGCTCGCTGCGGGCAGCTGGTATTGGACAGCGGGCAGCAGACTGAAACGCAGCTGGTTGGTTCAACAGCCAGTCGGACGGACCATTGCTCAGTCGGTCGTTCCGTCGTCGAGTCGCTCAGCTGTGTGTCGAGCTCTGCGCTTGTATGATTCGTCGCTTTAATGTTGTCAGGCGTTTAAACACAGCTTCTTGGTTGTATTGACTTAAATCATTGCATCCGTGAGAGCGTCTCCCGTATTCCGCCAACATTTATATATCTCCTTACTTTTTTGTGCAACTTCCACATTTACAAAAGCCAGCATTTCCACTTCGCTTACAGCGCCTCCATTATGTGCTGCCAATTCAATCAACTGCCTCGAACAAATTCGATATCGCCCAGCTTTACGTTTCATTTTCAGTCCGACGCCTCGTCGCGGCAGCGCTACCATTGCCAACGCATACTTCGCTCAACTATCATCCAACCGACCTCATCCCACACCATCTGGCGCTGCGTCGCATCATTACAGCTGACAATTTCAGCCACTTACTGCTGCTCGAAATATCCCGTTGTCATTCTTGTTCGCAGCCCGCTTACTCCTACAAAATCTCTGCTGCTCCGTCGCAGCTCGCCATGCCATTCGTCGCTTCTTCAATAAGACGCCTAACTATCCATTGTGCCGCCGGAAATGTTCTGACGATTGTCATTTGAGTTGTGGCTGCGTCGGCTCGCTGGTTTGTCATGCCGGTCGATATGTCACATCCATCGTCGACCAGCTGAGCTGTTGACTTTCATAGCAGTCTTTACTTGTAGCCCATCCCAGTCGGCCATATTCGTGCTATCCCATCCATTTTCGTTATTTTGATTTCACTCAATTTTATGTGACATTCTTCCGCTCGCACTTGTAGCCTTTCTGTCGCAGCCATGTATCCTTTGCTTCATTGCTATTTTACTGCGCTGTTGCGGTATGGCGACTGTAATATCCGCTTTCGTTGCTATTGACTTTATCTTTAAGGCGCATGAGAGCCAAAGCGAAGATTTACAAGCGAACGGAAAAGGCATAAAAAGTGAAAATGAACAAGTAAGGTGGGATCAAGTTCGTATTGTATTATGAGAGATTTTTACTTGTGATCATCGTCATAATTATAAGCATAAAATGTGTCAAGGACATACGGAAAGTATCAGAGAGACCCAAATTTTTTACGGTTTGATTGTAGGTTGGAGCACTTCCATCAATACATCCACTATTCGAAAGTTATTGAAGTAATTTTAACTTGTCCTATTGGTACTCGATGAATTGGAGCATGATGGTACTGCTAAGTGGCCACTGTTTAGTGGCGACTCACGCCCGCAGGATGATGCGGAGAGATCGAGAATACTGTAGGAAATGCCTAGAGCAAGGCTACGCGGAAACAATGTAACAAGACTACAAGACAGGATGAGGCTGACAGATCGAGAATACTGCAGGAAATATCTAGGGCGAGACTACGCTGTAAGCATTTGGGTTTCTCATAGTCTGATACACTGAAGGAGGTATCGATAGTGAGGCCGCAAAGTCGGTTAAAATTCGCTTCAAGCGCAGGATGACTATTTCTCTTGGCTCTAGGAACTGAACTCCATCTGGTCTCAAAACTGGTCTATGCGTGGCTTATTGGCCTACCAGACCAACCTCACTTAACCCAACTTTGACTTTGTGCTCTCCAAAAGAACAAAGACAAAATTTTTCTCTACGCCCCTTACTCTCAAGAGTTCCTTAAAAGGTTCTATGCCGGTGCAACTTGAGTTTGCTCAGAAAATTCTCTCACTGACGCTACGAAGTTGTTCCAAGCTTTGGCTCGCTCGATCGCTTAGAGATATTCCAAGCTGGGCTAACAACAGTCCATAAAATTTCATAGATTAGCCTAAAGCATACTTGTAAAACTAAATTGATAGAGTTGCGCATCGTTTTCGTAAATATTGGGTTTCTTTCATTATATTGTATGTCTCTCATTATAAAAATCTCTTTGGAGTTTTTCATTCCATAGAGTCCTGTTTTTGGTCGACGGTAAACAAAGCAGCTCAGCTGTTCTCAGGTAGGAATCCGCGGAATCCGCTCGTCGACAGTCAGATTACAAGAACTTCAGGTGCAACGAGCTCCAGAGATAATTAACCAATTGAGGGTAACATAAAATGCAATGCTCTAGTGTTCATCTTTTCAATATGATCTTAAGCAGAATTGACGCCAGAGGCAAGAAATTGAAGGCACCACAAAATGTAATGCTCTAATGTTCATCAATGTTCATCATTGCGATTTGGTCTTAGCCAATGGTTTACGCGAAGTTTTCTTTAAAATAGGCTAAAGGAAGCACCAGCGGAGTGATCCAAGCACGATGAGGCAGTGATAAGTAGTGGGGTTGATATATAAAGAGGAACACTTCTTTGTACAGAACTGTAATAACCTATGCAACATAACTTGTTCTCGGGTATAAAAACTGTTGACGACTCAGCCTGGCTGTTTACTATTTCTAAAAGAGTTTATACATCTACCAATACATATAAATATATATATATATATATATGTATGTGTATCTGTTTACTCACAATCATTTTATGTGTTTATGTCGCCGCTGCTTTCTTCATGTGCGTATTATTAGCTGTCGCAGTGCGACTTAGAGTCACTAATAAAAGCCAGCAAAGTATAAATAAACCTCATGACCTCCATTAAAAAAAAAAACAAAAATCAATGATGAACATTTTATTAGCTCAATTAAATTTTCACGACCGATTGATCAAAGGAATAATTGATTTTTAAATGTGTTTGAATAGGCTGAGAGTTATTTATTAATGAAGTGGGTGATAAAATATTTTTGGCTTTATGGAAGCAGACTTTGCTTAGGTCCATATTAGTTTCTTTGTTTATTCTTTCACATATTTCGGGTAATTTTTTATGAATTTTATGAATTTGGATCATTTTTTCTGTTGTTTTGATGGTGTGACCTCTTATTTTCACTTCATAAATTCATTCGTTCTTTCGCTGTTTGGCGCCGATTGCAGATTTCAATTGCAGTGAGGTCCTTATCTCCGTGATCTTTCCAACGGAGTAGAGGTTTTCGTCTTCTTTTGGTTCCTTCGCCGTCTACTGTATTGAATACTCTAGAGCTGGAATATTTTCAACCATTCGAACGAGATTACCTAGTCAGCATAGCCGCTGTGTTTTAATTCCCTGAACTATGTAAATATCATCGCATATCTCATAGAGTAAAGGATTATAAATCTTCCGCAGAAAAAACGGTGTGGTTGTTATTGCCAATATTTTCAATATCATCAGCATGCGCTAGCAGCTGTACACTTTTACAGAAGATGATACATTCTCTGATTAGATCTGGAAGTAGGTTGAAGAAGTCACATGAAAGGGAGTCGCTTTGTCTGAAACTTCGTTTTATATCGAACGGCTCGGAAAGGTCCTTCCCGATACTGACGGAGCTTTTGGTATAATTCAACGTCTTTCTCATCTCTTTGAATATTTTCCAGATTTCCATACTGATGTACAGATCTGATGGACAAGAAAATACAGTCTTTCTTGCACTTAACCCATGTAACTTAGCGGAATGATTGAATTTTAGAGAAACCTCTATGTACGAGTCCAGACTTCTAATGACTTTGAAATTTTTCTTAGGTCATGAGTGTTTTAAATTTTCATGCAGATCTTCAGCCGTCCTTTGTCGGTGCGTAATTATTTATTTCGACCACCTTCACTTAATCAAATATAACTTAATTCCTAGCACTTGCCCTTTGAATCAACGACTTCCTATTTTTGATAGGTAGTTTAAGTACGTAAGTGGTTTATGATCTCCGTATCTAAGGCATCCCCTACACGGTTTAGTTTTGCTTTTTAAGAACTCTCCGACTTCTTAAGTGGTCTGTGGTAATCATATTGAGTTCTATACATATTTGTTTATCGTAAGAACGTTATTTATCAATCCAGCCTTCATTTTCGTTAAGCTTCAACCATCATCAAACCATATTAAGACGGTCCAATACGGATTTAAGAACTTTCCGAATTTATTTTTTCTTAAACCTCATGTCTTAAGTTTATTATATTACTCAACACAAAGTTGTTATTGCGGTCTTTTCAAAGTCTTTCATAATGTAAATGACATTGATATAGGACATACAGACATTGATGTAGCACATACGCTGAAGACCTGTTTATAATACTATAATAATTTTGGCTCAAGTCGGTTCCTTTTAAAAGACACTTACCTGAATAGCACCACCTAGGCTTAGCAAGTCAACTTTCTTTATCTCCACAAGAACTCCTCCTTACACTTTTTAAACTTCCTCTAGCCAAGCCGACGTATCCTCGTTTATATTCGAGTTTTTCGTCGATTAGATTTCAAGACTCTGAGATATATGGCTTTTGTTTGGATTATCAAATATATTATGAATTTTAATTCCTATCATCCAGCGAATAGTTTTTGTTCACGGTTTGATGTGAGTCATATTAGGAGCTTAGCTTATTTTGGTCAAATATGTATATATTTTTCAAATCACTGAATGAAAGTTTAAAGCCAAGGTCCTACTATAATGCAGGGCTAGCATAAATCGTTTTAATGCACTTTCGTTATTTATGTAGGTCTGTCGTTTTAACTTGTCAATAGATAAATAAAAATAAATACGGAAATACAGCCTTAGTTATATAAAATGGATCTAAGACCACTTTATACTAAAGCTGGGACAATTCGTTTCAAATTTACTCCCAAATGGGTCATAGATGCCGAATTTTAGACTCTCCGACCATGAATCACAAAATTGAATTTTTCGGGCATTTCAGATTGAATCCAAGTAAGAACGTTATGAATACTTAGGCATAATAAGATTTGAAAAAGGTCTATAAATTCATCTGATCATCATATATCGAACTAATAATGGGTTGTCAAAAAAGTCTTGCGGTATTTTTATTGAATCAATTCGTGTGGCACCCATACATCGAGCTTCTTAGTGACTCCAAGCTTCTTCAAATGGTTTATAACGGTTTGATGACTACTATGCCGGTCTCTTTCGACCAATTCAGCGATTTTATCGCAATTTTCGACGACAGGCCTTCCGGAGCGTGGCGCATCTTCGACCACCTCTACACCAGAACGAAAACGTTGAAACCATCGTTGTGCGGTGGAAATGGAAACTGTATCGGATCCATAAACTGCACAAATTTTATTGGCGGCTGAGATGATTTTTGCCTTTATCGTAGTAGTACTGTAAAATATGCCGTATTTTCTCTTTATTTTGCTTCTTGTTTGCGACGCTATAACTCACGAACGACTTAAAAGAAACAACAATCAATTAAACACGTGTTACCGCGTGAAATTAGCTTTCCAAAAAGGTATAGCATGACCCGATGCGACGAATAAAACTAGAACTACGCGCTTTCAGCGCCAACTAGCGAAAATACCGCAAGACTTTTTTATTTGAAAAGATATCTTGACTAAATTTGGCATGAATTATTTTCCAAGGCAAAGCTACAATCTCTTAATGAATTATTCAGATCGCCTCACTATAGCATATAGCTAACTGAACAATCAATATCAAGATTATGATATTTTTATATATATTTTTTTTTTGCTATAAAAAAATCACCTGTGAAGTATATTAGGGCTTCGATGCAGGCAAAGACAACGGTTTTCATGTTTTTTTTTTTAAATTAAAACAAATTTCAAAATTTCATTTTTTTTTTAATTTTTTCATTTCATTATTTTTGCTAAAACCATGTGAGAAATGCTGAATATTCAGTGCATAAAAGTTAAATGGTCCCTGAAATTTCGTCTTACTTATGCTGAGTGGTCAATTACGCCAGCCGAGCACGGAGCAGCTTTCGTTGCCCTAAATTAACATACCAATAGGAATTTGTATGTGCATAAATACCCGAAACGCACACCCATAACCACACACACACGCACATACAAGCGCAGCAAAACCCAAATGTCAAGAGTGCTTTAAGAAATGCCATACAAATATGCGCTTTCGGCAGCTAACTATTTGGGTCTGTTGTTAAATACGAGCAATTCTCTATTATAATAAAACATAAGAGTTTCTAGTGGTTGCACTGCCACTAATACTAACACAAAAGCATGTATGTACATACACAGCCAATTATATATGTGTAAGCAAAATGGCAAACTGCTGGCACCAGCAAAGCACACAGCTGCTGGCGCTGAGTTGGCAAAAATGCAAAATAAATGTGCGATTATGGCACACACACACACACAGGCGAGCGCATAAAGTAGTATGTACACTCGTAAAAATATATGTTTGCGTGTGTGTGAGTGCGTGTAGTGGCACTAGAAAAGTAAAAAACTACAAAATATTTGCATACATAGCCAACTAGACACTTCAAGTGTATGCGTATGTGTGTCGGCTGCCACTAAACTGTGCTGTTCACACACACAGCTGCACGTGCTTATAAATATTTATGCATGCATGTGTAGGTGTAGTGCACTTGTACGCTTAAATGCAGGCCACTTGTGCGACTGAACAGTCATTTTTTGGAGCCTCAAACAATAAATGCGCACTCATATGAGCGCACTTAAGCGCCAGCACGCACACACACACATATATACCTAAATATATACAAACTTCAAGTAATACACGCACACACTCAAATATACTTACAGCCATACATTCGTATATGTAAATGACCCAGCTAAGTACACTTGACCATAAACTCATAGTTGAAATTGTTGCAAATTTTTGACATTTTAGTTGTTATTATTGTTGTAAATTTTATGCTAACTATTTGCATATAGAATAAGTGCCACAGCACGCTCTCTCGTATGTGTGAGCGTACGCTGAGTATTGTATGTAGGCGCTCATGTGACAGCAAAAATGAGCGCATTTTCACAAGTCGCTGGCTTTGTTGCTACTGGGCGTGTGTGTGCGTGTACGCGTGCATGTAATTGACTTTACATGCGTACATATTATTGTTGTCAGCCGAAAAATATGCAAATATTATTTAATTTTTATTATATCTGCATATGAAATGCAAATATTTGACAAGTACACATGCGACGACAACATTTTGTATGCCAGTAATGTCAAGTGTAATGCGTCGGCAGGCTTAGCTGCGGGCTGTTGGCAGCCGAATTCGTTTGCGAAATCGAAATGTGTGCGATGATTATGCATCAATAATATTTTCATTATCACATACATACTTTTTACTGCTTCTATCCTTTAGTATGAAAGGTTTGGCAATTGACTTCTTAGCGCATTCTAGTGTTGTTGCTGCTTAAATTTCTTAAAACAATAAGACTTGGGTTTTACTGTAGCTAGGTGTGTATTTCACTTCACAAATACGGAAGTTTCGGTACAAAAACTCGATTTTAATGGTTCAGTTTGTATGGCAACTATATGCTATAGTAGTTTGATCCAAATTTCTTAGACAATTATTTATTTTTGGCAATTTGGACATAAAAGACTTTTTTTCACAAATATTTTTATTTGTATTAAAAAAAATCCCACAGTTATATTTGTATGTAAGTCTATTTATGTTCAATTTCTTTGATGGTTTAAGTGGCGGGCACTTTTAAAAAATTAAAAAATAAAAATATTAAAAAAATTAAAAGAACAGCAATAAATAAATAATTCAGTCGTTTTACATATAAGTAAATAATAAATTATTAAATAAATATATTAAATAATAATAATAATATTCTTTAAAAATTAGCGTATAAAAACACTATAAGTAAAAGTAATAATTACGAAAAAAATAAAAATAAAATAAAATAAAAATACTAATTATGAAAAATTAAAAATAATAATAATCAAAAAATTAAAATAACAGCAATAAATAATGAATTCAGTCGTTTTATATGTAAATAATAAATTATTAAATAAATGTATTAAATAATAATAATAATGATATTCTTTAAAAATTAGCGTATAAAAATATTATAAGTAAAAGTAACAATGACGAAAAAAATAAAAAAAAATATAAAATAAAAATACTAACTATGAAAAATTAAAAAATAAAAATAATAATAATCAGAAAATTAAAATAACAGTAATAAATAATTAATTCAGTCGTTTTACATATATTTTTGCCACTGCACGTGCTCAATTCTGCTAAATAGCAGCGACAACGTCGAATTCCTTACTTTGATTCTATCAGCTCTGTTAGCCGCCAAATCGAACATCATACAGAATTCAATTTGCACCTTCTCTATACTTTACATTCTCTGGCCCGGCGCGCTTTTCAGAATGCATCGCAAACAACGGCCACGGCGCTATGGCGGTTTTGTTTACTTTTTGAATTTTTGAATTTTTTAATTCGTAATATCTTTTGAATGGAAAGTCCAATTTAAAAACTATTTTATAGGTAGTTAAATGGTCTTGACCATAAAATAATTTATTTGGATAAGGATTAATATAAACACATAAATAGCATGGTTTGGATTTGGTTAGCATTTTCATTAATGTTTAAAATGAAAAAAGTTGTTGCAGTGACATAACCACAATAGTTGGACATATGCTACCGAGTTTTTTGTAGACATTATGATGTTCTTCAATATTGTTGTACATACATTATTTTGTTCTATCGTTAATAGTTTCGGCAGCGCATTCGACGAAAGACATTTTAAGACTCATTTTTCTACTCCTTCGGTTACATTGTTCAAATTTTACCAAGGATTCCTAATTTTTTTCAAAATGAAATGTAGCCTATGTCAAATTGGAAGAATGTAGCATTCTATTGGTGGAAGAATTTTTTAAATCGGCCCAGTACTTTTTGAGTCTATTCATTACAAACATACAAAGATACAAAAATAGGTACAAATCTTTCTTCTTTATAATATTAGTATAGATAAAATTTCTTAAAAATTTCTCACTTAAATTTTTTTCTATAGCTCTTGTCATTTACGAGATAAATACAAAAAAATGCGAATTTCGTGGAAAAGTCAGATTTAGAGCCCCATACTAACTCGCCAGTGTGAGTTACGACTTTGTTGCACTGGGCACTTTCATAGAGTGGACAATTTTGAGAAATATGCGTTTAAAGTCAAAGCGATGCCATAAAATATCTCTGATTTATAGGAATTTAAAGACAAAAACTCTCGATTGTAGCGCATTTCCTATGGAAAATTTTTACATACCTTGGTCCAGTTTTTAATGTTAATATTAAGGGTGTATTCTACTCTAGAAATCAAATTTTGGGCAGTCTTTTGAATTTTATTTAAAAAAAAAAAACAAAAATATTTTTACCATCCATTTTTTTATGGTGTTTTTTTTATTGATATCTTAAGTATACAAAAAAAAAATTTACAAAAAAATATAAAAAATTAAAATAATTAGAGGGGGGGGAGAGACAGGTGTAAAAAAAATGGCGCATCCTGGTGACATTGATCCTAACTCCCCTGGTGGTCTAAAAGAAAAAATCAAAAGAAATTCTTAATCAGTAAGGATGCTGTTATAGTCCGGGAACACGAAAATTTTTTTTTTTTTTTTGAAAAATGACGACTGCCTGAAAACAAAAATAATTTTTTACGCTTTTTTTTGAATTTCCTAAATTTTTTTAAAATATTAAAAACAAAAATTTTGACACGATGCTGGTAGCAACGATAAAGGACTATACAAAAAAGGTTCACACAAAATTTCAAGTAAATCGGTTGTATAGAACTTGAGATAATGGCGGTACCGTGTGGAGAAAAGTAGTTTCGAGAAAAACGCGTTTAAAGTTAAGGAGACAACTCTAGTGAACACGGACGCCGCCTCACAAAATCGGCTGTATCTCCGAAAATAAGTCGAATTTTGAAAAATCCTTCCAAGGTCATATTTTTGAAAGTCTAAACTTTAAAAATATAAAAAAAAAATCTGATTTTTTAAATTTCTAGACTAGAATACCCCCTTAATGGCTAAAATTTTCAGGATTTTTCAAAATTCTAGAGTAGAATATCCCCTTAAGGGCTAAAATTTTCCGGGAATTTTTTTTAGGGTATTTCCAAGGAAATTTCGTGACGGGACTGATACAAATTAATAGTTAAAAAAAAACTCACTAATATATATATATTATATAGGGTCGCCGGCGTTTCCTTCTGCGTGTTATACCCTGTTTAATAAAGGTGATATTCTGTCTCTTAGAAACCGTTGGTATGACAATAATAGCTTATATGGGGTTTCGTTTGGTGGAGAATGCTTTAAGAAGCGACATTCGCTAAAACCCTCGATCACGTCCAAAGAGCGGCTCTCATTGCTATCTATGTTTCACTACCGGCAATACCAACAATGTGAGTGACTGCTATTCTTCACTTCGCAGCTGTTGATATAGCCGGCGGATTCATAGCTGCGTAGATCGCTTTAAGTCTCAGGGAAGCTGGATACTTGAAAAATGCCTGCCTAGACATTCCGAAATTCGCTTTACTTCAACTGCATTCTTGAAAATTCAGATCTCTGCGGCGCAGAGCATACTTCTTATCGTTCGCTGTGCTCTCAAAGTTAGTTAAGAAGTGTCTGACATTACTAGCAAATACATTTAGTTACTTTATCATCCAACTCTGGTTTGGGCGCCTCACATAGGAAACGCTGTAAACTGCTAAACCGATGAGCTCGCAAGAGAGTGCATGCTTAACCCGCTTATATCGAATTGGCACTGAAGTGGGTTTCCATTGTCTTCTAGATATCTTCGCATGAGCTTGGCTGAAGATATACTTCTGACTAATGCGGTACGCAGGAGGTCTACTGAACTAAGCTCTCTCCGTAAGGTTCATCTTGTCGCAATTTTATTAGTCATTGCCAAATAGTGGTGCATGCGATAAGGCCAAAAATTGTGTCCAGCGCCAACTGTCAACGTTGTATTTAGGAAGTAATGGTGAAAACATTCAGAAGATTTCTACCAGATGCTCAGATTTTGAAGCCTGAGTTTAAAATATCTCATCAGTCATATCTTCGAGGTACGCGTGGGAAAAGCCGGAATTATTATGAGCCTCAGGTGGGCCAGGCTTTTCGGTAGTCAATACTGAAGACTATTTTGGTAATCACATTGGATTTGCGTTCTCAACTTCTCAGCAGAGGATGATGAGTGACTTGTAGAGTTTAGTCTTCGTTTGTCAAAGGAAGGACTTTACTTCTCAATTGCCTACTCAGTCCAAACTAAAACTTGTTGACAAGAGTTATTCTGCGTTGGATTTCGAGACTCACGTTTTTGTTGGTGTTAAAGTTGATTCCAAGCTACACGAAATTAACTACGACTTCGAAGTTATGACTGTCAATAGTGACATGGGAGCCAAGCTGCAGTGCAACCACTGTTTGTTTTATGACAGAATATTTATCGTCTTGCCGCAGTTCAATACCAGATCCATTTGTTTCGCTTTTTTGTCCAACCTGAAAAATGCAGAATTAACAGTTTAAGAGTTGTTGTGGCCAATGATATCGATGTTATCGGCATACGCGATGTGGATGATTGTACCTTCTCAATTCAACGCTGCAGCTCGAATTATTATCCAGAGGTAGATTTAAGAAGTCGCACTTTAGGTAGTCGCCTTGTCTGAAACCTTATTTGGTATCGAACCGATCGGAGAGGTCCTATCCGATTCTGCCTGAGCTCTCGATATTGCTCAACGTCAGTTTACACAACCGTATTTTTTTCAGAGATGCTTTGTTTCGCAGCATACAAAATCGGTTCCGATTCGGGTACTACTATCCCATTAACGAGAAAACTTCTTGATTAACAAGCCATTCAGCACTAATATCTGTAAAAATTCGAAAGAAGAAATATTTGCTAGGGAATGTCAGAATTTTTGGCTTGAAGAAAAGGCAGTTAGGTGGCTTCACAAAAATTTGGGTCGCAGTTATTGAGATCTAAAGGAAATACTCTGCAGTGATCAATAATTTAAACTTTCGAAGACGTCAACCGATTTTTTCCCGAGCGAAAATTATATATTTCATTTGGAACTTCAAAAATTTTTCTTGACCCCACAGTTACAACAAATTCGACGAGATCGCAGCAAAGAGACAGGGAAAATTTTTAGAACTTTTTGAAAAATGTCAAATGACGCAGTTGGCTCAGCTTGCTGTTGCGAGTTGATACTATAATGAGGTGTTCGTATTTCATGAGGCATTTGTAAGGCTTACCAATTTATAAGGCCTACCAGCTAGCGTACGTAAGTCCACCCATAAATTGCGTTAAAAATATTGCAAATACATTTTCACTTCGGAAAATGTCCGCATAACGCTAAAGATAAATATTACATAATAAATTTTTAACACGCTTTTATTTGTTGAAGAATTTCATGCACTCGTACTTCCAACTCATTATCGGCATAACAACAACGGCATGCAGGAATAAATGCCGAATAATTTATGTACAAACTGTTGGCTGTTAATTTCCACATCCGGCGCACAATAACAACAGCGCACGCCAAATCAACCAATCAATCAAACAATCAATATTGGAAATATCAACAACAACAATAAATACAACAATGTTGCCTAGGCAGTAAATATTTTTGCATGAATGCACACATCCACACATATGCATATTTACGCGCTGTTAATTTGTACTTAAAAAGCGCCGCACTGCGGTCACCAATGCGCCGCTGCGGCAGCAGGGACGTGGCACGTTGAATAAATGCAACATTGCAACATGCCACATAATGATGCATGTTGTTGTGGCTGGCATGCAACTATCCGTGCATATACTCGGCATGCGTGTTATTATTTAAAATAAATTAAACAACACTTATGCCGCTGCACGCCATAAAGTATGCAACTCATTTCGTGTTGCATGCAATTTTCGATTATTCACGCTGACCTCAATGTCCACAGCGCACTGGCGTGACACTAGATGGCAAAGGGTGCATATTGGAGAGTTTGTATAGCACAAGTATATGTTATTATATAGCATATGCATATTAGGGTGGTACTTAAAATTTGGAATTGCGTTGCATATTAGGGTGGCACTTAAATAATTGGATTGCGATCTTTAACAGTTTATTAGAAACAAGTTGGATTCAGTTTTAGTAGAACTTAAGCATATACAATGGTATTGTATACCATATTCATTAGGGTGGCGTTTAAAATTACGAATCTTCACAGTTTTTCAGTAGTTTCTGTCAAAAAAACTTTAATTCCGACGATTTACGAATGCTCAATTAATTTTACACACATACAAAGGTATTTTTCATACTTTAGGGTGGTCCTTAATAAAATTAATAAGTTGCTTTTTGACGTTTTATGTACTCAATCAGTAAATTTTTGCCAACAGGACTTCAATTCTGATTTATGAATTCTTAATTAACGGTATATTTTATACTTAGGGTGGTTCTTTAGAAGTCTAAAAAGTTATTTTTTACAGTTTATCAAATACAAGTTGTTTCAGATTTAGACGAACTTATGCATATAACACGGTATTATATACCATATTTATTAGGGTGGCATTTAAAATTCCGAAATTGCGAATCTTCATAATTTTTTCAGTAGTTTTTGCCAAAAAAACTTGAATTCCGATTTACAAATTTTTATTTAATTTTATACATGTATGTATAACGGTATTTTTCATACTTTAGGGTGGTCCTTAATAAAACTAATAAGTTTTTACAGTTTATCAAACACAAGTGGATTCAGTTTTAGTAGAACTTAAGCATATACAACGGTATTGTATACCCTATTTATCCGTGCATATACTCGGCATGCGTGTTATTATTTAAAATAAATTAAACAACACTTATGCCGCTGCACGCCATAAAGTATGCAACTCATTTCGTGTTGCATGCAATTTTCGATTATTCACGCTGACCTCAATGTCCACAGCGCACTGGCGTGACACTAGATGGCAAAGGGTGCATATTGGAGAGTTTGTATAGCACAAGTATATGTTATTATATAGCATATGCATATTAGGGTGGTACTTAAAATTTGGAATTGCGTTGCATATTAGGGTGGCACTTAAATAATTGGATTGCGATCTTTAACAGTTTATTAGAAACAAGTTGGATTCAGTTTTAGTAGAACTTAAGCATATACAATGGTATTGTATACCATATTCATTAGGGTGGCGTTTAAAATTACGAATCTTCACAGTTTTTCAGTAGTTTCTGTCAAAAAAACTTTAATTCCGACGATTTACGAATGCTCAATTAATTTTACACACATACAAAGGTATTTTTCATACTTTAGGGTGGTCCTTAATAAAATTAATAAGTTGCTTTTTGACGTTTTATGTACTCAATCAGTAAATTTTTGCCAACAGGACTTCAATTCTGATTTATGAATTCTTAATTAACGGTATATTTTATACTTAGGGTGGTTCTTTAGAAGTCTAAAAAGTTATTTTTTACAGTTTATCAAATACAAGTTGTTTCAGATTTAGACGAACTTATGCATATAACACGGTATTATATACCATATTTATTAGGGTGGCATTTAAAATTCCGAAATTGCGAATCTTCATAATTTTTTCAGTAGTTTTTGCCAAAAAAACTTGAATTCCGATTTACAAATTTTTATTTAATTTTATACATGTATGTATAACGGTATTTTTCATACTTTAGGGTGGTCCTTAATAAAACTAATAAGTTTTTACAGTTTATCAAACACAAGTGGATTCAGTTTTAGTAGAACTTAAGCATATACAACGGTATTGTATACCCTATTTATTAGGGTGGTGTTTAAAATTCCGGAATTGCGAATCTTCACAATTTTTTCAGTAGTTTTTGCCAAAAAAAATTGAATTCCGATTTAAAAAATTTTATTTAATTTTATACATGTATGTATAACGGAATTTTTCATACTTTAGGGTGGTCCTTAATAAATTTAAAAAGTTGCTTTTTTTGACGTTTTATGTACTCAATCAGCAAATTTTTGATAACAGGACTTTTATTCTGTTCTATGAACATTTAACTAACGGTATTTTTATACTTAGGGTGGTTCTTTAGAAGTCTAAAAAGTTATTTTTTACAGTTTTATGTACCCAGTCGATAAAAACATAAATGGCATCACAATTCCAGCTACGAACTGGGTCAAACACATAATGGTTTTGTAACTATCATACATCAGGGTGGTTCTTCAAAAAACTGAATTGTGATTTTTTACAATTTTACGTACTCAGTCAGTAAACATTAAGTTAAATATATCTGAATCATGCTATGATTCCGATTTTCTTAAAAAATCTGCAAAGTTATGTACTCAGTTGCTAAAAAAAAATAGAAACGGCATCACAATTCCAGCTAAAAACTGGGTCAATCAGATAACGGTTTGCTTCACTTCGAATATATCGAGCCCAACCTTCAGTTTTTCGGCAGCTGTTTAAAATTTTTGTTTTTTTATATTTACCTACCACCTTAATGTGCGAACATATGTCATTTAGCGCGCCTGTTGACAAGCATGTTTGCTTTAATAAACTCATTTCAGTACAAAGTTTACCGTTAATAACAACCACAGCGCTCGGCATAAATTGTATTGCGCAGTTATTCAACGACATTGATCGATGACCCGGTAGGAAATGCAAATACACGCACGCGCGTACACAGCTTGGCGGCATTAAGCCACCGCAGCGCGCATAAATCAATGTGTGTCGCATATTTTTCACATTAACGGTAAATATATGTTACCGCCATACTTAATTCACGTATGTATTTATAGTTGCGGAATTTATTCGCTTTCAATTCGTGTGCCCGTAAATTGCAGCCTCAACTTTTAACTTCCGTTTTGACTTTTTTAAACAACCAATACAACCGCTTTTAATTAACTATCTCTTGTAGGCTTATAAATATGTAAATTGTATTGGCAATGTTCGCACTTACACATGCGCACACTTGTATTCTCAGTTGTGTTGACATGTTTGACATTTTTGTGTAAAATTTATCAGTTAACAGTCGTTGATACCTGATTTATTGAATGGTATTAAAGAACAAGTAAAAAAAATAAGAGCAAAAAAATTTTATGATCTGAAAGTAATAAAATATATACATAAGTATTGTTTTTTTTTTTTAATTATAAAAAACGTTTTAAGCTTTAACTATAAAACGTTTGAAAATATCTCAGTTGTTTTAAAAAAGTATGCATTTGAAACAGGTGGCAACTCCAGAAATTTTATACGACAAACCATTTATGGCAGTATTTTTTAAAGTCACAGTTCCTTCAAATTTTGAAAAATATTGATTTCGCATGCTTCAAATTAAGTGGCAACCTTATCAACTTAAACGGTTAAACTTTTGGACGCTAGACTGCTTATAAGCACATTGTTATTATAAATGTTCACACTAAACTATTATGTATTTAATATTTTAAAACTTTAATATTTTAAAACTACAATTAGTTAAAAATTAGCTAATGTATTTTTCAAATTAGGTGGCAAAGCCATGAATTTGCACTAACAAACCAACAAAAAAATATTTTTGTACCAGCATTTGACACCAGCATTTGACATTCACAGTACTTGCGAATTTTCAAAAAAAATATTTTTTTTTTTAATTAAAAACAGGTGGCAACCTCATATAGTCATAATTTTTAAATAAAAAATTATTAAATCATCTAACCTTCTTGCGAATTTTCAATTATGCTTTGCAATTATTTTTGGTAAATTTTAAAACAGCTGGCAACCTCATATACTCAATTTTTAAATAACAAAAAATTATCTAAATTATTAAATCATCTAACCTTCTTGCGAATTTTCAATTATGCTTAGCAATTATTTTTGCTAAATTTTAAAACAGGTGGCAACCTAATATACTCAATGTTTTAAAATAACAAAAAAATTTATATATATGTATAATTAGATAGCGACATCATTAATTTAAACTGGTAAACGCATGGATAAGTTATTTTTTTTAACACCCACTGTTCAAAAAATAATAAAATCTGGCAACCTCATACGGTAATAGTTTTGAAATAACTTTATTTGAACACGTATATAATCCATATAGCTTTATTTCTTTTTGTATAAAAATATTTAAAATTCCTATAAAAGTGGCAACTCCGTACGAACGTCGTTCAAAAAATTCATTATGAAAATACATATCAAAATTTTTGTACGTAGATTTTAAAAACAAATTTAACTTTTGAATTACTATAAAAAATATTTTCAGCCAGGTGGCAACGCTAAAACATGAGTTTTATCAAAACCAACATTTTCATATATAGGATTCTGTAAGCTTCATATTTGTTATGTATTACACTCAAAACCGTTTTCAATTCATAACCTTTTTCTTTAGATCTTTGTTTTTTGATCCACGAGCAACTGTAAAGATCGAAACCCTTCTAAATATAAGCTGGTCTGGCTGTCCACATAAGGGGTGTGGATACATCTTTTACAAAAGTAAATATTTTTTTGCTAACGGTTCGTGGGTCCCAAGGCTGACCCTGGAGCGGCTGAGCATACCTCAGCTATGGACGAAACCCCATTACAAATGAATGGGGGTCCGTGTAACGACGAACAGCTCACTGGATGATACGTTTTAGCGGACCTATCTTACGTCTTAAGTCTAAAGCGCATTCGGGAGCTTCTAAATGTGAAAGGCGCATTGCTTTTGGAACAAATTTTCTATTCTAGTTCTATTGATATGGACTTCAAATTTGGAACAGTCTAGTCAAAATTGAGCTTGACGATAGTCTGAAAGTTTCTATGGTTGAAGCAAGCAAAACAATTGACCTTGGTGCCTTATGGAATTTTCCAACGTTTTTCACCCACCCACACTGCTTTCAAATTCAATTTAATCTTCGCCACTTCAGCCATTCTTGGCTTCTTCAAGCCAATTCCGCCCACAGCACATCTCCTTAGCAAAAAGCCGAAAACCCAAGCGCCTCGGCATGGAAATTGTACAAAATGTTTCAATTACTTGTCAGCTCAGCTGTACACAATGGCAACAAGCAACAACAATTAAGATACAAATCTGCAAAAGTTGTTTTCACTTTGGCCCCATACCCACGCGTACCACTGCTGCGGCGCTCCCCTTCAGCTATTTGCTATGCGCCTTTGTCTTGAGCGTGTTTTTGTGCGTTCTGTTGACTTTTTGCCAAAAATCAAAATTTACACAAAATAACATTGAAGCCGCATTAATAACAACACACAACAACAATGGCAACAGCAAGTAACCACTATAATAACAACTATAACAATGAAAGCACTAAGGCGACGCGTGCAGAAAGCGCCAATTGATTTGCGTGGATTTACGCGGTTTCGAGTGTCGGCACTTCCCGGCCAAAAGCCGACAAGCAAACACATTACAATAACAACAAATTGCAGCAAACAATCATAGCTGTCGAAAACAATTAAGTAAACACTATGGCAACACTGGCGTAGAAGACTGAAAACCGTGGCGTTGCTGATAGCGGTGGGCGTTAGGGCGTTTCGTTACGTTTCGTTGTTGTTGTCATTGTTGTGGTTTTTGCTGTTTCGCCAAGCGAACTTAAGCGCTGCCACAAGGCGCGGTCGGCAAACTATATACATACGCCACTTTGATAGATTTGTGCGCCGGAGAGAGAGCGAGTTTATATACACATAAACGCGTATATCTAAGTAACAAAGCAAAGGTGAAAGGGAAATGGAAATGGTAAGAAAAAATTTTGTAGTGAAAGTAAACAAAAGGCGAAAATTGAAGAGCAGCGAAGCGTCTTAAATTGAATTGAATTAGAGAGGCGTAACAGTTGGTAGCGAGGGGCAGCAAGGCTTCATTAAATACACATATCAACGACAAAAGGGAAGTGGTGGGGTAAAGTATATAAAAGAGTAACGAAAAGCTCCCTTGAGGGTGGGCGGCCAAAGACTTTTTCGAATTATTCAACTGCATTAAGTGGGATTTCGGCAAAGTGAATTGGGCGCTCTCAGCCATTTGCCTGTTCGTTTCGCTCCTCATTTAAATATGTTGGCAACGCGGCTATTGGTTATATGGCGAAAAACTGCGCAACAAATTTTCATTTAATCGTAGACGAGGTCATAAAGTAATCAACGAAATTAGTGGCGGATTTGCGTAAACTAAAATAAATAATGGGTGTTTCATTACCAGATTACAAAAAGTAGGTTTGTGTTGTTAATAATTGAAAATTTTAAATTAGTTTAAGAAAAGTAGTATTTTAAATTAGGTTGGATGCTGATTCCTCAGCATAGTAGCGGATCACACCTAGACTGTTACGTACAGTCCCGCACTCTTTTCCAGCAGCTTCCACCATACAAAAATTCCGTACTATTGCAGAGGAATCATTGCTTATATCTAGCAGCAGCCTGAGGTTGTTCTGCCTGCTCAAAGTCCAGCTGCCATTCCCATCCTCTAAATTCTTCAAGGAATGCGCTCTTTGTGAGGAAAATTTTTGACGGCCTTTCACCTTTTCGCCAAAGACTTTCCACTAAAATCTCTTATCCTTCCTTATTTCAGGCTTGTAGATTGCGATCCTTTTTGATGAATCGTCAACAAGATACCCTAATATCTAAGAATTTTATAGTCCACCAGAAGGGTTTCAGTCTGCTGCTTGGTTATGTAATTGAACAAGATCTCTAAAAGTATAATCAGTCCTAACGACTTCGACGCAATTGCTCACCGTGTCCGAAGATATCAAGGACTTCTCCACTGGCTCATTTTAAAGGATTAGTCGGAGCTTCCTGCAGGTCCCAGATCATTTCTATAGATTTTTATACCATGATATAGCGTTGGAGTCAATAATGGCAATGGTTCCTCTTTGCTGCGCTTTCTCTAAGGCTTTTTTTGTTAAAAACATGGAAGGTGATTCCATCTCATTCTCGAGGTCGATAAAAAGACTGGCTTAGGTTAACAGCTTTGTTGAACGCTTCAACCTACAAAATCTAGACTAAGGACAGACAGTTGGTTTCTGGTGCGTTGGCCAGCGTTCTACATAATTCTTGTAAAACTATATGTGCACCAACTCTGTCGAAAGCCTTTTCAAAATCTAGACTAAGGACAGGCAGGTGGTTTCTTGCGAAGAGCGTTGTCGAAGCACAGTGTTCAAAATACAGAAGTGGGTCGATGACATCGAGACCTTTTTGAAATGCGAACTGGTTAGAGCTTATCAACCCTTTTTTCTTGGCGTTCCACATAATTCTTACGGATATAATTTTTTCAAGCACCTTAGATATACAGGGTATTAGGGATATAGGTCTAAAGTTGGAGATGGAAGGGCTGTTTTTGTTAGGTTTGGGAATAGGTATAACAGCAGCTTTTTTCCAATCTTGTGGAAGGGTGCCTTTATCAAAAATTCTGTTATACAAGGATAGGAGTCGGAGTTTAAGGGTATAAAGAAGGTTTTTGAGGAGGGAGTAGGGTATTTTATCCGGTCCTGGAGAGCTACCCGACATAGTAGAAATAGTCGAGTCGAATTCGTGAAGTGAGATTGCTGATTCGATTACGGAAGGTGACGGGTTGTGGTAAGTTTTAGGAATAATTATGTTACTGAGAGAGTTGAAATCCGTGTGGAAATTAGAATTATGAGAAGCATTAGACCATGAACTTGCAAAGTGTTCAGCAATCTCTTTGGGGTCATAGATAGGGCCTTGTGTAGAGTGGATAAAATGGATTTTATGGTGTTTAGATGCGCCCGACAGAGCTTTTATATCCGTCCAAACCTTTTTAGGACTAGAGGTAGGTTTTATGTTAGCTGTAAATTTTACAAACGATTGTCTTTTTGCATTTTTTAATTCCTTTCAAAAAGTGGCATTGGCTTTTTTGTATTGTATTAAGTTGTTGATTGTTCGGTTGTGTTTGTAGGTAGCCCATAACGTTTGTTTTCTATTTCTTAACACAGATAACATTTTAGACCAATATGAAAGCTTTGTAGAAAACTGTTTAGTATTAGTTTGGGGAATAGCTAAGTGTGCAGCTGAGAGTATAACAGATTTTATTGTGGATGCTTCCGCGCTTATGTTGCTAGATATAGCTTTTTCTAGAATAAAAGAGGAGATAAGTGAACAATACTTAGCCCAATCAGCTTTCTCAGTTAAGAATTTAGCTCTCGGTTTAATGGTATATAAACTGGGAGAAAGATGTGATTTCAGTTCAAAATGGTCAAGTGACAAAGGCATAGTCACGTGTGTGAATCCTAGATCCCGATAAAAAAAGAATCAAAATTAGAGAAAAGGAAAAGGTGAATGAGAAGATTCTTATTTAGCCCACAAATTTAAATATATAATAGAATAGATGAACAAAAAAGTATATTTTTTTAACTTAAAAACAAAATTTTTGTGAATTAAATTTTAAAAAAATTTTAAAATAATACTACTTACTTATTAATTCCGAAAATACTTATAATCCCTAACACAAATATAAAGTTTTCCAAAAAGCATAAGACTTGTCGCTTAGTGCCTCTTATTTTTATAATTCAAATTGTTTTTGAAAAGGAATTTTTAATAGACTTATAATAACCACCATTTCATATTTATTTTTAATTAAATTAAAAAAACTTTCCTCTTAGATTTATGCAATAAATTTTAAATATTTTTTTTATTGGTGTTTTTTTGGAAATTTTTTTTTTTTTGGTTTTTCAGCTTTTTTTATTTTTAATTTAGTATTTTTAATAACAAACATGTATAAATTTTTTGCTGAGTTTTTAAATTTTTTTGGAAAATATTTTTTTTTTATTTAGTTTTTTGAAGTAAGATTTTGTAAATTGGTTTTTGAAAACATATATACTTTTTTTCATTTTCAATTAAGATTTCCATTAAGATTATTTTTTCCTTTTCATATAAGCAATTTCAATTAAATGAATGAAAACTCTTTTTTTGTTGAGACTTTTTTCGAAAATAATTTTGTTTCAAAATTTTTGGAGTATGTCTAATAGTAACTTTTTTTTTTGTTTATTTGTATATTCATATATATATGTACATTTACATTTATATAATTTTTATTTTAATTTTTATTAACTATCCTTGCATATTTATTTAATTTCATTAAATTTTAAATATTATTTATTTATTAATGTTTTTGGTTTTTTAAAGTAAGTTTCCTAAAGATTTCATATTTTTTATTAACAGCTTTAAAAACACATTTTTTTGGTGAGTATTTAATTTTTTCGGAATGTATTTATTTTTTTAATTTTTAAAATAATATTTTGTAAAATGTTTTTTTTTTCTCAAATAAGCATTTTCAATAACAATTAATTCTTATTTTTTTTATTTTAATTTTTGAAGCGTTTCTGGAAAACAATTTTTTTTTAAATTTTTAATATGACTTTTTTTTAATTATTATGTTTTTAACTTGCTTACCTTTATATAGACATATATATTTTTAATTAAACCATTTTTTAATTTTTTTAAATTATTTTGGAAATTTTTTTTCCAATTTTCCATTTTTTATTTAAATTTTTTTTTAATCTTCTTTTGATATTCATAGCTTTTTTTTGAAATTTGTTTTGGAATTTTTTTTTTTTAATTTTAGAAACTTTTTGGATAACAATGTTATTAAAAATCTTATAAGGTATTTTTTTTTTTGTATATTTTTCTGTTTTTCTTACTTACATATACATATATATATATGTATATATATATATATAAATGACATGTATGTATATCAATTTTTTTATTTAATTTTTTTTTTTTTGATTATCTTGAAGTAAGTTTTTAGTAAATAAATTCTGATTTTTTGTGAATTTTTTTTTAATTTTTTTCGGAATCTGCTTTCACTCTTCATAGCTTTTTTTCACACAAAATATTTACAAACACAAAAGCCATCAAACGGAAGTGCAATCGCTGTTCAATTAAATATTTACAGCATCTTTATAAAAAATACTTTGTAATGTTAAAAAATGTGAAAAAGCACTTCCTTATTTATAACAACAATTTAATTAAAACAACAATGCATAAAAAGCAGCGCATTATCTGCAGTAAATCAATTTTAGTGCAGCAACATAATAATATTTACATGGCTCATAAAGCTAATGGCAATGCCGACACACATTTGGAAAAAAAAAAATAATTTTTTACTGGAATTTTAAATCCGTGTCAGTTGATAAATAATGCGCTTCATTTTATTGGCAGTTTTTATAATGAAATTGTAGAATTTTTATGGCGCGCAAACTTTTTAATTTTTGTTAAATTGTTAGTGTGTTTTTTGAAATAAATTTTTATTGTTTTATTTTTTTTCTTATATTTATTATTTATTATTTATTATATTTATTATTTCTTATATTATTTATTATTTTTTTAATGTTTATCACTTTAAGTTGTTTTTATTTTTATCTGTTTTTTTCTATAAATTTTTATCGTTTCCAGCTTTTCACTTTATTTATTTACACTTACATTATATTTTTTACATTCTCGCGCTTTGATTGTCATTTTAGCCTTCAACTGCGGTTTTTTTCAAAGAAAAAAATTATATACAAATAAATAGATTACGCACTTTTTCACACCGCAGTGTTGCATTTTCTCGTTGTCGCAATAAAATCCGCTTTACTATGCACATTATTGTAGTTTCCAGTTTGTTTTTGTTATTTGCCACACACTCACACACCCATATTTGCACAATACATGTGTGCGATAAATTGTGTTGCTTTGATAGCCATTTTATTAGCAGCCATCATTCATATTTAATTTGAGCGCGCGATAAAATTTACAAGCAAATGTCAACAAAGTTTTTTTCTTTTGAAATTTCCGCCATTATTTATTTGCACAGACAGCGCTTTATAATTTTTAAAAACATTGTGCAAATATGCCAACACAATGCTGCGCTTTCTTCTCATAAAAATTAAATTAATTAAAATGCTTTGTTTACAATATAAAAATCATGGTTAATTATATCAACAATTTGTTGCGTTGCGCATCCGTCGCCGCCGCTGCTCAGTCGCAGTCAATTGCACTGATTTCATTTCATAATGCACTAACGCATTTTATACGATTCAGCAGCTCATTTTAAAGGTTAGTTTATTGCTCATTTTAATTGCATTAAATTATTCAGCGGGTGCTCAATTAGTATTTTGTTGGCAAGTCAAATGGGTTTATTGTCTCATTGACTAATTTGCGCTGTTTTAAGTGTCAATGTAGTAATTCATTTGACAGCTGTTGAAAAATATTAAAATTATATAGTACATAATTGTTGTTGGATATATCCGCTTTTAATTAGCTAATTAGCTCAATTAAGTGGAGTTTTTCCGCGCTAAAGGGAGATATTTAAAAAATTAAGGTCTTTAGTTAAAAGTTTAATTTGTGTTGAATACAAGGGGTGTGAGAGAAAGAGAGGCAGAGAATTGGAGACAGGTTCATTATCTAAGTAAGAGAAAGAAAAGGGAAATATTGAATATTCCAGCTTAATCATCGACAATAATTAATTTTTGCAAGCCTTTTTCAAATTTTTTATTAAAAATATATATTTTGTATTTAAAAAAACTTTAAGCTATTGAATAATTTTTTCTGTTTGCATTTAATAATTGAAAATATTTAATTAGAATAATTAAATTAATAACTAAATTATTTTTAATTTAAATTACCATAACTTATTTAATTTTTTGTTAAAAACTTTCCTTTCCTAGTTGCAATTTTTATATTAAAAAAAATTTTATATTTTAATTTTAATTATTTTTATATTAAAAAATTTTCAAATATTTTTTATTAACATTTTTTTATTTCATTTAAAATAATTTTAATATATCTTTTTTATTTTATTTAAAAGAATTTTTATTTAAAAAATTTAATTTAAAAAATAAAAAAAATGTATTAAAATTATTTTAAATGAAATAAAAAAATGTTAATAAAAAAAATTTTTATTTAAAAAATTTAATTTAAAAAATAAAAAATATATATTAAAATTATTTTAAATGAAATAAAAAAAATATTTAATAAAAATATTTGAAAATTGTTTAATATAAAAATAATTAATATTATAATATAATATATCTTTTTTATGTTTTAAAATAAATGTTTAAAAAAATTATGTTAAATAAAATAAAAAATTTTAATATTTTCTAAACTTAAAAAAATAATACGTTTAAGATATATTAAAAAAATTAAAAAATTAAAAAAAAAATTAAAAAGTTTTAATATGTCTAAATTTTTATTTTAAAAATAAAAAAATCTTAATAAAAAATATAAAATATAAAATATTGTAAATATTTTTTTAATAATAATTATTTTATTTAAGATAAAAATTTAAGATTTATTAAATTTTTGTATTTTATTTATTTTTTAAATAAAAATTATTATAAACAAAATAAAATCTGTAGATTAAAATTATTTTAAATAAAAAAAAGAATAAAATTAAATAAAAAAAAAAATTTTTTAAAACTTTTTTATGTAAAAATGTGAATAAAAATAAAATTTTTAAAAACTTTTTTATATAAAAAGTGTAAATGGTATAGGAGAATCATCAAATAATCAAATATTAATTAATTTAGTCTAATATCAGGCGCTGGAGAATCTGCTTCCATGTCTCTTTATATAGTGCGTAGTACATATTCCGTATATGGGACTACTGTTAGCTTTGGTCGCTACAAGGCTTTCCATATTGATTTTCCAACCTTGTTGCTTGTTTTTTCTAAAGCTCTTCGTGCTTCTTTCCATCGTCCGCGCTTAAAAAGCTATGATTTGCATCATCTGGTGGTTCGTCTCAGTAAATACGTGCCGGATTTTTTGTGTTTCCAAGTATTTCGGAAATACCCGTATTACCCGTAGTATTCCCTTCTCTACCACATCTATTCATCTTTGATTAGTTTAACGTTCCATCTTCCTTTGTACTTCCTTGTCCACTGATCTTGCCAGAGTTCAAGTATTTGTCTCCTCGCCTGTTGTCTTGTAGACAAGTATATATCTTACCGTCGTTCTTTGCTTTGCGAGTAGATCTATCGGCATAAGACCACTTATCATCAGTGCGATACGCAGGTACGCCGAGACGGTTCTCAGCGCAGCTGTCTTCTACACCTTAGCAAGTACTTTTCATCTCTGTTTCACGTTGAATTTGTCTGCCCATATTTCGCTACCATTTCGCAATGAGCTGTATTTTCTCAGTTATTTCCGCGGCTTTGTTAAGGTTGACCGGTATTTCGGCGGTGTTGTCGTTCGCATAACCAACGGGGTACTATTCGACGATTAAAAACTCGTAATACTGGCGTTCCGTAGATGTGGTCCAAGTATGGATACCTGCGCTGCTCCAGAGGTGATTTTCTTTCTTTAAGAGGCGTCACTTGTACCGTACAGCATCGGTATAGCTTCGTATTAATTCTTATAGTGATTCCTGCGAGGAAGATTATTAGCCTCGAGAAGTTGTTTTCGGCAGGTTTCTTCCACGCTACTACGTCTGCAATAATTAGATTTTGAAGATAGATAAGATAAAATAGAAAGCTGTAAGGCAGAGGACTTTCCTGTTACAATTAATAGCTCGTTTTTGAAAAACCTTTCCTAGAGGTCTCTAAAAATATATTTTTCTGGGTACCAAGCGACAAAAATATTGATATTTTGAACCCACCTTAATGCACATAACGGGTGATTTTTTTGAGGTTAGGATTTTCATGCAGTAGTATTTGACAGATCACGTGGGATGTCAGACATGGTGTCAAAGAGAAAGATGCTCAGTATGCTTTGACATTTCATCATGAATAGACTTACTAACGAGCAACGCTTGCAAATCATTGAATTTTATTACCAAAATCAGTGTTCGGTTCGAAATGTGTTTCGCGTCCGTGTCCGATGAGCGATGAGGCTCATTTCTGGTTGAATGGCTACGTAAATAAGCAAAATTGCCGCATTTGGGGTGAAGAGCAACCAGAAGCCGTTCAAGAACTGCCCATGCATCCCGAAAAATGCACTGTTTGGTGTGGTTTGTACGCTGGTGGAATCATTGGACCGTATTTTTCAAAGATGCTGTTGGACGCAACGTTACGGTGAATGGCGATCGCTATCGTTCGATGCTAACAAACTTTTGTTGCCAAAAATGGAAGAACTGAACTTGGTTGACATGTGGTTTCAACAAGATGGCGCTACATGCCACACAGCTCGCGATTCTATGGCCATTTTGAGGGAAAACTTCGGACAACAATTCATCTCAAGAAATGGACCCGTAAGTTGGCCACCAAGATCATGCGATTTAACGCCTTTAGACTATTTTTTGTGGGGCTACGTCAAGTCTAAAGTCTACAGAAATAAGCCAGCAACTATTCCAGCTTTGGAAGACAACATTTCCGAAGAAATTCGGGCTATTCCGGCCGAAATGCTCGAAAAAGTTGCCCAAAATTGGACTTTCCGAATGGACCACCTAAGACGCAGCCGCGGTCAACATTTAAATGAAATTATCTTCAAAAAGTAAATGTCATGAACCAATCTAACGTTTCAAATAAAGAACCGATGAGATTTTGCAAATTTTATGCGTTTTTTTTTTTAAAAAAGTTATCAAGCTCTTAAAAAATCACCCGATATTATACATTAAAAAACTCTGTGGCCTCACTTTCGACACCTCATCCAGTGTATCATACTGTGGGGCGATGCCTTTGTGGTCTGGCATCCAGTAGAAGTGAAGCTGCCTGCTTCTGGCAACACTTTCCACTGCTGCCCTGCTTTCAAAGTTAACTCTGGCCGATATGCGCTACGAGGTTACTGCCTTGATGCTGCTTGGCTGTCTATGCAGATGTTGACTCTGGAATTGCCTGCAGGTGCATTAGAGGCCAGCGGCTTTCGCCATAGTAAAGACCTTAGCTTGAAATACATATACTGCAGTGGTCCGACAACTTAACTATAACTTACTAACTATACTTTACGCCACTCATTTTTTTTTTTTTTTTCTATGTTTACTTTGAACCCTTTCCAAGTTGAAAAATGGTATGAAGTAGTCGGTGTTTACCAAATCGCCATTACGCATGCTCGAAGATTCTTTATGTAAATTCTCCTGCAGCCTTTAGTCGTCCCGCCGACTTTGCTGCGCAGTTTTTAGCAAAGAGGTATATGTATAGAAGGCAAATTTACTACCAGCTCGAGAGCCGCCGTTAGAGTTGTTCTTAAATAAAGCTCCCGTTATGCACAACACAGTGAGCCTCTGCTTCCTTTCCATCAGCTTCAGGTAAGTTAATGTTGCACCAGTGCATGAGAGAGTGAGAGAGCTCCCAATTGTGCCAAGTATCTACTTACACTCATATAAAGAATTGCCAGCCTTCAAGGAAGCTATTACTCCTCTCCATTTTAATCACTTTTTAAGGGGATATTCTAGTCTAGAAATCAAATTTTGAGCAGTTTTTTGAATTTTATTAAAAAAAAAACCAAAAAATATTTTTACTATCCATTTTTTTATGGTGTTTTTATTGATATCTTAAGAATAAAGAAAAAAAAATTTTACAAAAACATATTAAAAATTAAAATAATTAGAGGGGAGGGAGAGACAGATGTAAAAAAAATGGCGCATCCTGGTGACATTGATCCTGACTCTCCTGGTGGTCTGAAAAAAAATCAAATGAAATTCTTAATCAGTAAGGATGCTGTTATAGTCCCTACCTCAGAGAACACGAAAACTTTTTTTTTTTGAAAAATGGCGACTGCCTGAAAATAAAAATCATTTTTTACGTTTTTTTTTTTTTGAAATTCCTGAATTTTTTTAAAATATTAAAAACAAAAATTTTTACACGATGCTGGTAGGAACGATAAAGGATTATATAAAGAAGGTTCGCACAAAATTTCAAGTAAATTGGTTGTATAGAACCACCACCGTGTGGAAAAAAGTAGTTTCGAGAAAAACGCGTTTAAAAAATTCGATACGGCCGAACCGGGCTAGGTACTGCGTCACTAAAGTAACTGTAGCTCTTAAAATAAATTTAATTTTTAAAAATCCTTTGGAGGATATGTTCTTAAGGATCTAAACTTTAAATTAATAAAAAAAAATCGAAGTTTTAAAAATTCTAGAGTAGAATATCCCCTTAATAAAACTTTAAAATCAAAGGTGAAGTCAATTTTAAGAATAAATGAGTTATGTTGGCAAAGAAAAAAATTATGATAAAACAAATGTAAAAAAAATTTTTACCAATTTGGTTTTGAAAGAAGTCTAAATTTTATAAAATAAAAATTATGAAAAACCCAATGAAATAAGAAAAAAAAGCAAAAAACCATTTAAAAATATGAAAAAATGGACCACATTGGTAGAAGTTTTAAATTTGGAAAAATAAGGCGAATTGAATAAGAAACTACAAAACATTAAATTACAAAAAAAACTCAACTTGATTCAAAGCCTCAATTTCAAAAAAGAAAAAGAACAAAAGTAAGAAGAAAAGAAATAAAAGCAATAAATGAATTGGAATTTTTTTTATATGAAATATTTACTTATTTTTACAAATAATTTTATTTTATGCTTAAAATTTAATAATGAATCGTTATCACATTTATATACCATTTTTTAATTTAATAAAGTAAACTCTTAGTAAATCCCATTTAAATTTTGTTGCGCAAATATTTAAATTTTTTTTTTAATTCATACAGTTTATGATAAAAACCCAAAAACCGCCATAAAACGCGCACAGCTCCAGCCAACTGCACTCAATAAATGCAAATGAAGTTATTGACGCGCGAAGCTGTAACGATAATAATCACATTATATTATTTTATTTCACTCCATTTTATTGCATTTTTGCATTTACACATTTTTATACACACACACACACACATGTGTATAAAGAAAAAGCGGCAACAAATTTTATGACACACTCGCCCAAAAAGTATGAATAACCAATAAATTGTACGCGAAAAAATATTTTGTCTGTTAAAAACATATAAAATGTGTAAAAAATAATATGGAAAAAAAAAAATTAAAAAAAAATGGGGAAAAAGCAATTGAGTTGTCGCGCATAAACATGAGCCCAGCGCGTCATAATAATTTTCGAAATGCGCAGCGGTGGCACCAGACGTGCTAATGCAACCTTGAGTGTGAGTGCTTTGCAAACAAAAAGTGAGCCAGTTTTTAAACGCCAACACTTGCTGGCTTATTCTACAAAACCTTGCGAGCGCACTAATACATACATGCAGTTCTAAAAATATAAAGTAAAGCAAACGCGCGCGTTTGCAGTCGATACCATTTCTATCGCGCTTCTATATGTCTGTAAGTGTGTGTATGTGCCTATAGCTACACCTTTATTCACCTACTGTTATGCCGAATGTCAAATCAATGCGATACCATACACAAACAAGCGCTTTAACACACACACACGCACAGCAGAAAGCCTTGAAGCTTTTTTAGAATTTTTTCCAATCTATATATACACACGTAAATATAAATTTAGAGGACTTCGCGTTGCTCCCACTCTGCTGATTGCTGATTTGTTACGGCTGCTGCTTTGTTGACCCATAAAAAAAGTCGTAAATAAACAATCTTTGACTCGTTGCTAAAAAAACACTTACTTTCTATATATCTAGCGTACAGAGAGCGTGTTGAATAGCAACAACAACAGCAACAACGTTCAAATGGCAACATGTAAAACTCGCGCAAAATAGCAATCCACAAACACACACGCAAACACAAATATATACATGACTACAAAGCAGCCACTCAATCCCGCATTGGCAGCATTATAATGGGCCACCGCGTGGTATGAGCAACCTTTCAATTTTTTGTTACGCGCTCACGCAATCAACTCAAAAATGCATGAGTATATGTGTTGTTTCAGCTGCGCCACAATAATTTGTTTGCGTGTTTTGTTAAAGCGTGCATAAGCAGCACAAAAAGTTGCAACAACAACAAAATAAATATATATATATTTTTGCTATTGAAAAGCAAAATAATAAAAAATATTTTGTGCTACAAAATATCTATAAAAAGGATGAGAAATAATAAAAAATAATGCGCACACAGCAGGAAGTGGCCTTAAAAATCGCTGCTTAGTTGCGAAGCGCAGTGGTTTGCTGCAACGCGGCATTACAATTTGATACAATGTCGCTAAATAACGAAATGTGCAAAAATAAAAAAGGATATGTACATTTATGAGCATACACATATGTATGTATGTATATGTAGATTGCAAAATATAAAAGAGCGATCGCACTATCATCTTAAAAAAAAATATTTTTTTATTATTAAAAATTTTTAAAAACCAAAATTTGTCTTAAAAAATTTTAACAAAATAAAAGTTGTTTTTGAAAAACAACAAAAATTAAAAATGTTTAAAATTAAATTAAGGGGGTATTCTACTCTAGAAATCAAATTTTGGGCAGTTTTTTGAATTTTATTAAAAAAAAAAAATATTTTTATCATCAATTTTTTTATGGTGTTTTTATTGATATCTTAAGTATACAGAAAAAAAAATTTACAAAAAAATATTAAAAATTAAAATAATTAGAAGGGGGGGAGGGGAAAGACAGGTGTAAAAAAAATGGCGCATCGTGGTGACATTGATCCTGACTCTCCTGGTGGTCTGAAAGAAAAAATCAAAAGAAATTCTTAATCAGTAAGGATGCTGTAATAGTCCGGGAACACGAATTTTTTTTTTTTTTTTTAAATGGCGACTGCCTCGAAATAAAAAATAATTTTTTACGCTTTTTTTTGAAATTCCTGAATTTTTTTAAAATATTAAAAACAAAAATTTTGACACGATGCAGGTAGGAACGATAAAGAATTATATAAAGAAGATTTACATAAAATTTCAAGTAAATCGGTTGTATAGAACTTGAGATATTGCCGGTACCGTGTGGAAAAAAGGAGTTTCGAGAAAAACGCGTTTCGGCTGTATCTCCGAAAATAAGTCGAATTTTGAAAAATCCTTCCAAGGTCATATTTTTGAAAGTTTAAACTTTAAATGTATGAAAAAAAATCGAATTTTTCAAAATTCTATAGTAGAATACCCCTTAAAAAAAAAACTTAAAAATTATTTTTACAAAAAATTATAATTTTAAAATTCAAAAACAAATTAAAAGTGTGTATAATAAATATGAAATATTATATATAAACTATAAGACATGGTATAAAAATAATAAAGATGGTAAGTTAATTTAAAAATAAAACAAATTTTTAATTACTGTAATGTGAAGCTTGACTACGAGTAAACTAAGAGTTATTTAATTTATTTAAGTATATTTAAAAATATTTATTATTATAAATTTATACAGAAAATAAAACTTATCTTAATTATTCAAAATGAAAACAAAAAATGTCTTCAAAAAAATTATAGAAGTAAAATTTGAAAACTAATCTAAATTTACATCTATGGAAATAAACAAAAGAATTAATAACTTTATTCAAAGACTTACTTATTTTTTTTAATCAAAATATTCAATTCAACAAATTTTAGTGAACATTTTTTTAAAAAACATTTTGTTGTAAGCTTTCATCAATTGATTTTAGAACAAATTTTTTAAATTTATTTTTAATTTGCTTCAACCTACTACTTAATAATATCCAATTTCAGCATATTCCTTAAAAATATTTCATTTTATGTTTAAATATTTTTTTTTTTGTGTTTATTAGAGAAGGCTTCCGAAATCATTTTGTAGCAAGTTTTTCAAAATATTTTTCATCATATTTTTTTTTAATTTCCCTCAAAATATTTCTTAAGAATATTTAATTTTTGTTTACATTTTCTATTTATTTTTTTTAAATTTTGTTTTTCGGTTTTTGTTGTTTTATGGCTTTCTTTAAGTGTTTTTTGCTTTCTTAAAATTTTTTTTTTAAATTTTTCTCTAAATGTTTCTTAAAAATTCTTTTGCCAAAATTTTAGTTTGAATTTTTTTATAAAAATGTTTGTACTCAAAACCAAATATTCAGAACATTTCTTATAAATTCTTTTTCATTATTTTTTAATATTTTTTTTTATAAAAATGTTTGTACTCAAAACAAAATATTCAAAACTTTTCATATAAGTTATTTTTCATTATTTTTGAATAACTAAATGCATGAGCATGACACTGATTCAATTATCCGCGTACCTCGTTGGCCTTCCACAGCGTTCTACTCGTTGCCATCGCACACATTCAAAGTAAGTGTGCTTAGCGTCGTCTTCTGTCGCATCTTTGTATAAGCATATCAACTGATCGATCATTCTGTAGAGGTATATTTATCCGTGACCGGGTAACAACCGATTTGCGCAAAAATCGACTTCTCCGAATTTACGGCTTGTCATAAGTTTAGGTCTTTAATTAGACTGGGCGTACATCTGTCGTAAGTCTTATTCTCCCATCTTCGTTGCCAAGGGGTATAGTGTATTTTTTTTATTCATTCAATTGCACTCTTGTTATTTTCGAATGTTTTCTTTGGCTCCCACAGCTTTTTCCTTACATAAGTATGTCAAGAGCATTGGGGCATTACCGCTTATAATTAATATTGCATCGCCTGATACTATTCGGTAAGCTGAGGCACCTCTAAGACCTTACGCCGTTTTTGTTTTTCTTTTTAAGCATATTAGCCCAGATCTCAGCTCCGTATAATAGGACGATGATTGTCATCTACACTAGGAGCTTTTCTCTTTCCTTGACTGGAGTCCACTATGTTCGAGAGCATCGATCAAAAACAACTAAAAGCATAAACTTTGCACAAAAAGTACTTTTAAGTATGGCACCTTAAGATCAAAAATTGTCCCAATCGAACCAAAACTATTCTTAATATGTGGACCCAGCATTTAAAGTTGACTTTTTAACCAAAATATCAGTGAATGAATACAGATATACTCTGTGCCCAAAAAATAAGGTGACATTGTATTTATTTTGGAAATTCTTTATTTATTCTTCCAAATCAATTTCATTCCCATCAAAGTAATCCCCTCCCGTTGCAATGCACTTAAGCCAACGAATTTTCCAATGTTCGAAACACTGGTTGTAGTCACTTTCCGGAATGGCCTTCAGTTCCGTCTTCGCTGCGGCTTGAATCTCCTCTATCGTATAAAAACGGTGTCCCCGGAGCGGTCTTTTGAGCTTGGTGAACAGCCAGAAGTCGCACGGCGCAGATCAGGTGAATGCGGTGGTTGCGGAACGATATGGATTGAGTTTTTGGCGAAATGATCACTAATTACGAGGGCAGTATGGAATGGTGCATTATCGTGGTGTAAAAACCAAGAATTGTCTTTCCACAATTCCGGCCTTTTTAGGCGGATAGCGTTACGCAAACGACGCATAATGTTCAAATAATATTCCTTGTTGACTATTTGACCGGTTGGAGGAAATTCATAATGCACAACACAACGAAAATCGAAGAAAACAGTCAACATGACCTTGATTTTTGAGCGACTTTGGCGCGATTTTTTTGGTCTCGGCTCTCTTTTGGCACGATATTCGCTCGATTGATCGGTTGTTTCGGGGTCGTAAGCATAGATCCAAGTCTCATTGGCAGTTATAATGCATTTCATGACACCCTGGTAGTCGGAAAGCATCGTTTCTCACACTTCAACGTGACGCCTTTTTTCCAAAAAATTCAATGTTTTCGGTACCAGTCGGGATTTGACGCGCTTGAGGCCCAAAACATCCTTCAAAATGGTATTGGCTGAGCCTTTCGATATGCCAACTTCATCAGCAAGGTCTCTAATTGTTAATTGACGGTTTTTCAACACCAAATCTTTGATTTGTGGAACGTGAGCTTCGTCGGTTGAGGTTGATGGTCGCGCTGGACGCTCTTCGTCTTCGACACGTTCACGGCCGGCTTGGAACTCACTATACCACTTGTAAACATATTTTTTAGACATAGCCTCATCACCAAAGGCTTTCTGCACCATCCTCAACGTATCCGCAGCAGAAAATTGATTCCGTAAACAAAATTTAATGCAAATTCTTTACTCAACAAATTTCGACATCGCAATAAACGAAAAACTCACTTTTAGCAGCTCACAAAACGACAAGTATCTCAAACACTAATGAATATTTTGACATGAAATTTGACATAAATGTGACTGACAGTACTACCAACCTTAAAATATTTGCGGAAGTGGCTTTTAAGTTTTCTGTTTAGTTACCTACTGCCCTAGATTTAGTTTCAGCCATAAATATTGCACTTTTGTATGTAGGACATATATAGGAACGCGTTTATATTCTCGAGTACTATGTATATTTATATATATGATATTATTTAAGTACACATACAATATAAGCATCATGAACCTACGTGCGTCTACGTGGATTATTCGGGATTATGTCAGCTCGTACAAGAGGCAAAGTGGCACTTTGACAGTAATTCCTTTTGTATATATGAAAGTGTATGTGTGTATATGTAGAGTTGCAGCACACTCAAAAACCCAACCACAGCAGCATATATATAGTACAGATATACTCAACCATAAGTTTACATTTATATGCGCACTTACTTTTACACTTTTATTTAAGCATTTTTGTGCTACATACTTCACATAATATACATACATATGTACGTGTGCTCAACCCTATATAATATACATATATGCTTGTATGCTTCTTTGTGCATATTTTCCTCAACTCCGCCACAATATTTTCACCGCTGAGCCACAACGCATTAAGTCTGTCTATTTTAATATTAGACACATTGTTATTTGTATACTTTTAGGCGCATAAACGGGCATTAAATCTTTCGCTTTACTTTGCAAACACTTGACAGCTGACAGCTCACGCTTAGCTACATATTTACGGCAATAAACGGAAGTTGGGGAATTTCATATATTAAATTATAGCTTTAAGCGTCCGCAAGTGCTGCATACCTTTAGGCGCTGTATACTAAAAAAAGGGTTTTGGCAGTTTTACATATGTGAAACACATACTTTGCTTGACAGCGCTGTTTTTAAATGTGACACTGATTACCTTTTATAATATCAAGTGTACAGTTATAGCCTTTACAGTTATAGCTTTTTATAGTTTGGAAAGCACTCATTAAGGTTTTATTTCAGGGCTTAAATATAACGTTTAGGATTGCTGATTATTAAGAAGCGGGTTTTGCTAATCGCGTTGACTTTTTTATGAGGAAAATACCAAAAATTATTCCAATCGGTTGACTATAAATTATATTTCCCATACAACCGATTTTCGAATATCCGGAATTGTGCTATAACTTACTAAATTAGGGAGCTATAAACCTAAAACTTTGTGAATTGCTTTTTTGGTGTATACTTAAAAAAGTCACTAAGAATTTTTGTAATCGGTTTACAATTTCATATAGCTGCCATACAACCGATTGTCCAGGTATGCCATTTTTTGCTATAAATTCCACACTTAATGAGTTAGAAAGACCAAATTTCGTATAATATTTACTTAACTCACATAGGATGTGGTGCTAAAATCAGTAAGGTTGAGCAACTACAACAAGTTGCTACCGTATAAATGATAAATATTTGCAACAGCGGCGCGCCCAAAAGTATGCAACAAAATTTGCAGAAAATTAGAAATTTTCATTCCAATACTATGTATGTATGTTTTACTATTGTTCCAATATTTTTTTTTTATCAATGTTCAATAGAGAAGTTTTTTGTCAAGGCGCCCTAAAGTATGCTCCAAAAATTGCATTATCTCTCAATTTTCATTCAGCAACTATCTCTTACTATAATTTCAATATTTTCAATTGTTCAATATTCAATAGACAAGTTGTTTCAGTAGCGGCGCTCAAAAGTATACTACAAATATTGCATTATTTTTTAATTTTAGTTCAGAAACTATATTTTACTATTATTACAACATTTTTTTTATCAATTTTTAATACAAAAGTATTTTTGTGGAAGCGCCCAAAAGTATGCTACAATATTCAATAGACAAGTTGTTTCAGTAGCGGCGCTAAAAAGTATACTATGAATATTGCATTATTTCTTAATTTTCCTTCAGAATCTATATATTATTATTATTTTTTGTTCAATATTGTTTTTTCAATTATTTAACACTGTATTTTTTCAAAAATTTCAATTATATAATATTTTTCAATTCAATAGAAAAGTATTTTGGTTGAGGCGCCCAAAGGTATGCTACAAAAATTACAATATTTCTCAATTTTCACTCAGAAACTATATCCTATTATATCAATATTTTTTATTCAATATTTTTTTTTTTTTTTTCAATTATATAATCCGACATTTTTTCAAGCTTTTCATTTATATAATAATTAATTTTCTCCACAATTCAATTACTCATCGAAAGATAATTAAATTTTCCTTAGCAAATCAAAACTAAACAAAGCGAATTTAATCACAACATTCTAAGCGATTTGCTATGCATGCATTTTCATTTTCATCTCTCTATGAATTCATTACAGCTTGCAGCCAAACGCGCGCGATTGCAATTCGAGAGCAAAAGAAATCCAACAGCTGTGGGAAAATCAGCGCAACGAATTCATATCAAACTTTGAACAGACTACTTAGGGTAGCAAAAAGCAGCGAAGGAGTGCGCAGCAAAGCAGCACAAAAATACGGATAAAACAACAATAACACACAGCAGCAAAAACAGCAGTTGCAGGTGAGTACCAAGCAAAACTGCTATAAAATGTAAAAACAAAAAGTAGTAACAATATTGTATGGCAACTTCATGCAATTCCGATATTTTTCAACCTTGCTTTCTCGGTTTATGCTGCTGCTGATTTCATATGCAATCTTTTCGATTTGCGATATTTCTTGCAATCTATTTCTACACTGCAATTTTAATACACTTAGAGTGTTGCCAAAGGCAATAAAAATGCAAGCAACGCTTGGCTGGACCAAATGCCAGTTGTGTGTATGTATGTGTGTGTAGTGGTGAGCAGTAATAACTAAGCAGCTGCAGCAGAAATTATGCAGCAACGAAAAGGTTATAGGGCACAAATACACGCAAACTCACTCAAACACACACATACATACATGTAAAAGGGCATGCATACAAAGTAAGCGCGCACACACATATGCAATGTTCAGCGTGAAAAATTGTAAAAAATAAAAACAGCGCAGTAAACCAGCAAATGAATGACTGCGCCAACGAATTATGTCGAGCAATATAAAACAAAGCATATTTTTAGGTGCAGCTGCAGCTGCCACCAGACTTATGCTGGCCGCATGGCCAAATGATTGCAAACTGGCAAGCACACACATACTTGCATGTATACAGAAATACAAAAATTTCAAATGCGCACACAAATACACTAAGAAATTTTATATATATATGTGTATGTACATATGTAAATATATATACCATGTAAGCATATACATATGCCTTTGCCTTATTCTGGCTTCGTTTAGTTTAGTTAGCAATAAACCAATATTGGCCATGCATTGCATGTCAGCATTAGCCATTTTCGTTACGTTTGTGTTCGCCGAATTTGGCTTGCAACCAGCTAAAGTTCGCTGAAATATATGAAAAATATGGCAGCATCAACTAATGTAAAATGCAAGCGCAGCTCAGCTGTGCTGCTGTGGCAGAATTATTGCCAACAAAGCGCGCAGAAAATATGTGACGACAAAAACTGTTCACATATTTTTTAATAAATATTTACCGTTAATACTTTTTCATGCCACATACGGTTTTTATGGAGACTTAGGTTTTTTAATATTTTTTTTTTTTTGTTTTTAAATGCATTTTTCCTGTTTCTATACTTTTTTTGAAAATTTTGTTTCTAAACCTTTTGAGATTTAGTATTGAAATATTTCACATTCATAATTTCGCCAGCAAACAGCTGTCTTATTGATGCATAAAACTATGTTTTAATATACTATTATCAGCAAAAAATAGTAAGACCTTGTTCATAATGTTAAAATTCTTATTTTATTCTAAAAAAATCTACCTTGTCTTCCTCAAAGTAATCCCTTTTGGTCCTGTTTAAGTAACCCTCCACAATACACTTGTATTAAAGTTTTTTTCAATCCTCGAAACAGTTGTTAAAATCAATAGTATTCAACGCGCTTAGCGTCTCACTTTTAATATCTTCAATTGACTCAAAACAGTTTTCCCGGAGCAGTTTTTTGAATTTGTCTTCTAAAGGAGCTAAAACAGGCCAATACGATGGTTGCAGCACAATATTGGCTGACAATTTGAGGAAGAGCTCTCGAAGTATTAATACAGTATGCGACGGAGTATTATCTAGGTGTAAAAACCAAGAATTTTCGGCCCATATTCCGACCTCTTTCTGAGATTAGCTTCGCGTAAATGACGCATAGAACTCAAATAGTACACCTTTTTGACAGTTTGGCCGGTTGGAAGGAATTTAGAGTACACTACAACTCAATAATCAAAGAAAACTATCAACATAACATCGATTTTTGACCTGCTTTGACGTGGCTCTTTCGGCTTCAGCTCACCTTTGACACGATATTCGCCGATTGATCGTCTGTTTGCAGCTTGTAAGCATTGATCCAAGACTCATCGTAAGTAATAGTAGATTTCATGACATCCTGGTAGTCGGAAAGCATTGTTTCACTGACGCGATGTTTTCGAAAAAATTTTGTGATTTTAGAAGCAATCATGCTTTCACTTTTCTTAGGCCCAAATAATCTGACAAAATGGTTTTTACTGATCCTTCCGATAATCTAACGATACCAGTTGGAAATCTGTCTGTTAATCGTCGATTCTAGGCAGATTCGGTTTGCAGGCGGGTTGCATAAGCTGCAATATCTGGTGCGGCTGCGCTGGTATAGCTGGGATTCTTCGCTTTACCCTTTTTCGGGATGGGATATTCATCTGGGGTTAAACTTCCCTAATCTAGATTATTTTGGTCTAGCTAGACCGATCGCTCGTCATCATAAGCTTTCATCTTCATTTGGCCCCGGTATCATCTGGAATCCGTGCATGACGGTGGCGGACATGGATTGCTTAATAGCACTTCCAGAGTCACATTTGTCAGAACAGCTTGCATTTCCTTTAAGCTCTAGGAATATTTCCTTCGAGATCTCGCTCATTCAGCACACCGATGATGATGCGGTTCTGGATCACATCCTCACCCGATTTTGCTCACCCCCTTTCTTTTCAGTATTTTTACTGACGACTTAGTCTCTTCAGAAGACCTTTATCGGTTAGCTGCCACTGCCGGTGGTTCAAGCTTAAATCTAAGCAAATTTACGATTTCGTACAATCAATGGATTCTTGAAGCTCCTTCGAAAGCTCTTCATTGGTTGGTGGTTGTAGCTGCGCTCCAGGTGGTCAGCACGTCGCTTCTTCCCATATGTATCTTATCTGCGCTAGGTTATCGATCTTAAAACTCGACCATTGCCTGGTAGATTCACTACTAGCAGCAACACTTTTGGTATCTTGCTCCCCTGACTGCTTAGCAGTCATTTTTCCGTTAAACCTTACAGCTTCGGGCTCGCTGCTTTCTTAACTCTCTTCCTAATGGTACGCTTTCGGTCCTATGTCAAGCACTTGGCTTTACGCTGGCTGTTTTTGAGCTAATAACAAATGTTGCTCTCTTTAAGTTAAACGGTTACCAACCCGGCCTTGCCTACATGGTGCTACTGTGGTATATTACCAGTCGACACCCTCGGGAAGGGTTCAGCAGAGAATGTTTAAATTTTTTTTTTGTTTTGTAGTGATGAGTTGCAAGCCACAGTAACATTTTGTATGCCACTTTCCATTAATTAAAATATTTGTTTTATTAATTTTTTATTAAAACTTGTAATATTCACATACTTTCAGGCATTTTTGTTAAAATATATTTTTCAATGCGCTCAAATACCTTTTTTAGTGCATAGTTTGCACTACCACACCTTACAATCTTCAAAAGAATTAAAAAAAAAGCAAACTAAAAAATCCAAAAAACTGAAATCGTTTTTTCCATTAACCCGATAGCTGCGAGTTCCCGACGAAAAGCCTTTTTCCTACGCTTTATTGCTGGCAATAAAGTTTGATTGCATATTTTTTGGCGCTTAAGCGCACCGGGGAATATCCGTCCACATTCAGTGTTTTTCAATATTTTTTTCTTACTTTTTTACGCTTCCATTGCTGCCGCTCGCTTGCGTTCTTTTGCAACGTTCAAAATGTTAATGTCAAAAATTTACTAAAAGTGAATTTATTACGCACATAATGGACGTGTTGTGCGCTGCGGCGCGGCAAATAGGCGCTACAGTGTAGCATACTTTTAGGAGTTAAGGGTGAATTCTACAGTTTCGCGGTAATTTTAATACTAAAGTAATTTTTAACAATGATTTGATATTGAAATTATTTTGAATGCGAGGAAAGTGCAACTTCTTTAAAAAATACTCGCTTGATTGGATGCCAGGTCTTGATAATGCAATAATATGCTGTAAAAATAATTTTTAACTTCATCTCGAATAAAATAAAATACTAGGGTCCCTCGGTTTTGAGCTGCCGATCTAAAAATGTACATGCATCCTTTGTCCCAAAGAATGTACGCATTTATCGGAACCCTCGATGTCAGTCCTACATAGTATATAATTTATGGTATGGAAAACCTTTATATTTTACAAGATATTTTTACGAGATTTGGCCTGGATTATTGTCAAAGAAAACTCTAAAATATTTCAAGGAATTTACCAGATTGGACTACTATATCATTTAGCTGCCATACAAACTGAACTATCAAAATAAAGTTCTTGTATTTGAAACTTTTTATTTTGACGAGATATTTTCACAAGATTTGGCATGAATTATTCTCAAAGAACATTCTAAAATATTTCAAGGAATTTTCCAAATCGGACCACTATAACATATAGCTGCCATACAAACTGAACGATCAAAAGAAAGTTCTTGTATGGAAAACTTTTTAAGTTTACAAGATATTTTCACAAGATTTGGCATGGATTATTGCCAAAAAAAACTCTAAAATATTTCAAGGAATTTTCCAAATCGGACTACTATATCATATAGCTGCCATACAAACTGAGCTATCAAAATAAAGTTCTTGTATGGAAAACTTTTTAAGTTTACAAGATATTTTCACAAGATTTGGCATGGATTATAGTCCAAGAAAACGCCACAATATTTCAGGGAATTTTTCAAATCGGACCACTATATCATATAGCTGCCATACAATCTGAACGATGAAAAGAATGTTTTTGTATGGAAAACTTTTGAAGTTTACTAGATATTTTCACAAAAATTGGCATGGATTATTGCCAAAGAAAACTCTAAAATATTTCAAGGAATTTTCTAAATCGGACTACTATATCGTATAGCTGCCATACAAACTGAACTATCAAAATAAAGTTCTTATATGGAAAACTTTTGAAGTTTACAAGATATTTTCACAAGATTTGGCATGGATTATTGTCAAAGAAAACTCTAAAATATTTCAAGGAATTTTCTAAATCGGACTACTATATCGTATAGCTGCCATACAAACTGAACGATGAAAAGAAAGTTCTTGTATGGAAAACTTTTTAAGTTTACAAGATATTTTCACAAGATTTGGCATATATTATTGCCAAAAAATTCTCTAAAATATCTCAAGGAATTTTCCAAATCGGACTACTATATCATATAGCTGCCATTCAAACTGAACTATCAAAAGAAAGTTCTTGTATGGAAAACTTTTGAAGTTTACAAGATATTTTCACGAGATTTGGCATGGAGTATTGTCAAAGAATACTCTAAAATATTTCAAGGAATTTTCCAAATCGGACTACTATATCATATAGCTGCCATACAAACTGAACGATTAAAAAAAAGTTCTTGTATGGAAAAATTTTTATTTTGATGAGATATTTTCACGAGATTTGGCATGAATTATTCTCAAAGAATACTCTAAAATATTTCGAGGAATTTTCCAGATTGGACTCCTATATCTTATAGCTGTCATACAAACTGAACGTTCAAAACCAAGCTTCAGTAAGCAAACTTCTTTATTTGTGGAGGGTATTCCAGCAACGGCATAATTTTTTTAAGTCTCATGTAGTTTTACCTACTCAATCACCCTGTTTTTAGTTCGCGTTCATCACACAATTCTATTGCATGAAATATAACGCCGCACACATAATCACTTCCCCCTTTATGAAAAAGTATCAAAAAAGGAGAAAACACTGCCATAGAAGCCAGAGAACAACAGCGAAAACAGGTCAAACCGCAGACAAAGGAAACACGCTTTTTAGCAACTTTGGCAGCTGTGAAAAAGCGTAGAGCCAAGAGCGAAATATGAGCAGCACGTATGGCTACTCTTACACATACATACAGATGTCTTTATGTGCGCTTGTGCGTGTGCAATATGTGTGCCTCTATCTGCCTAATGCAACCCAAGGGAGTTATATATTTGCTTTAGCAATTTCCTAAATCCCTCACTTAGTTACTTTGGTGCAATCAAACTCAACGCGCACAACATTGCTTTGAGAGCGGCGAACAAATTTCGAGGAAAAGGCAACAATTTAGCAAGTGTGGCAAGCCAAAAAAGTATGTGAATGTAGCATGTATGTTTAAGTAGTCGTACATATGTGTAAGCATGTTTGTGAGTACATATTTGTTTGTATGTATGTGTGTATATATGTGTCTGTGTGCACTTTCTAATATTATTGTTGGCCCACAAAGGCGTACAATCGCCGGCCACCAAATTTTTATTCGACACCAGCAGCAATTTCTTTCGATTTTTCTTTATTTTTCTCCATTTTTTGTGCAACGGAAACTTTTGTACTTTCCGAGTAGCTGAAAAAATGGCGGAATTTCGCAGACCACCGCACGTTAGCCTCATATATTAGTTAATCCTTTGCACCCGCGGTCATGCCAAGTTGCAGCAAAGGCCTGCTCGAGTAGTAAAAAGCAGCACACATTCATAAGAACACATATATTTGCACACACAGAGATATGTTTGCACAATACTCTTACGTGTATTGAGGCCAAAAACTTGTTGTCTTTCCAACTGCTTGCTCTTTGGCAAGCGCTCTGTGGCAGGCTCCGTACTTGCAATAGCGCTGCTGCCAGCCAACAAATTGAACTGCCACCAACAACGCCAATACCGTTATAAGCGTAACATGGCTGCGCGCACTCTTTCCTTTTTGGCAATCCACTAGCCTGCAGTCCACAACCCGTATGTGCCGACACACATAGACTCATATAATTTTACAATATTATACGCTCGCATGCAGCGCCTTTGCTTAACCCTTGCACTCTGTAAATTTGCCGAAATCGCTACCAGATTGTTGTGGAAATGAAAAATAAATGCCATTAATCTCTTGCCATTTATTTGAATGCTCGGTTGAACCGCTAATTGTCATGCACTTGTACGTTGGCTGCCAATACACTAGACATATGTGCAAAGAAATATACGCGTTTCTCTGAACTACTTACTCATGCCGTTTACTCAAGTGTGTTATTGCGACTTATGCGTCGCGAAGACGACATTTCGTAGAAATAGACCCAAAAAATACCACTTTGAAAGCGACAAAGCCAGAATTGGACAAATTTACAATAAAATTACCTAAGGACCGGGGAGAAGACTCGAATTTTAATTTATTTCTGATGTATGTGAGTGTGTAAAATATCGTCCATAAATGAGTACAATAACTTAGTATTGGTATTGTTGTAACTATTAGACACATGAACAGCACTAACCGATTCTATATGGGTTCTTCTTCTATACTATAGACGCTTAATAATGTCTGAGATCGTATCGTTTCTGACTTTTGTTTCCCACATTCAGCAGCAGATCTTAGATTTATTCCTTCCATCATAGATACTCTGTGCAGGGAATATTAAATTTACAACGATATTTATAGTACTCAAAAAGAAACGGCAGAGATCCTTTAAAGTATGTATTTGCAAAAGTCCTGCTCATTTGTCAGAACACCTGATATCGGACATATCGGAACATATGTCATATACGTGGATGGTTATATCGAAAAACTTTTCTTTTCATAAGATATCCTCACAAAATCTCCGAAGAAATTTTTTACATCCCCTATAGTATATACATAGCTGCCACAATAGCTGACCAATCAAAGTTCTGGTTAGAAGTTAGCATTTTTTCTCGTTAATATTAATGTTATTTCATAAATTTTTTTGAATTGCATTATTTGTGTATCAAAACCGTAGATCCGACACTGCCTTCATTATTCCTATTCTATGTCGTCTAGTCTGGTTTCAAACCAATTCCTTTCTAAGTCATCTAGTCCGGTTTCATACCAATTGCTTTCTAAGTCATCTAGTCCGGTTTCAAACCAATTAGTTTAGTTTCATACAAAAATTTTTGAAGTTTAAGGAAAACTTATTTCTTTACATGAGAAATTTCAAAGGAAATATGTACCAAAGGCTGTCCATCTCCAACGACGAGGACTGCCGGAAGGTTATGGTTTCAAAAGTAATTTTTTAAAAACCTTTTGCCACATCGGGACAGCTTGATTTTTGTTTGAGTTATGTTGTATATAACACGTGGATCAATAAGTCCCGGAACTAAATAAGAAAAACACATTTTTTTTGGCAAAATTCGACTTTATTCATCAACATAGTCTCCTTCAAGAGCAACACAATCAGTCCAGCGCTTCTCTAACATTTCAATACCTTTCTTATAGAATGATTTATCTTTGGCCTCGAAATAAGCGTTCGTTTCGGTGATGACTTCCTCGCTGGACTAGAATCTCTTTCCTTGGAGCATTTTTTTAAGGTCTCCAAACAGGTAGTAGTCGCTGGGGGCCAGATCCGGTGAATACCGATGCAAAAAATCCTGTTTGTTGCGGCGAAACAGCTTCAAACAGTGCTCAGAATCAAAGACACGTTGTCGTTTTTGATCCACCCACTTTGACGACAGCTTCCTCATAGACAAATGTTCATGCAAAATAATGTAAACACTGCCGTATGATATCTTTAAGGTGTCAGCTATTTCACGCAATTTCAATTTACGGTTTTTAAAAACGATTTGGTGGACTTTTTTGATGGTTTCCGGTGTGATTGCCTCATTTGGCCGGCCAGAGCGTTCAGCATATTCGGTGTCTGTACGACCCTGTTTAAAGTCAGCATACCACCGAAAAATGGTTGTTTTTGATGGAGCAGATTTCCCGTAGCACTTTTCAAGCCCTTTCTGAGCTTCCACTGTGTTTTTCTTCATCGAAAAGCAATAATAAATCAACACATGAAACTGTTTCGAATCCATTGTTTTGAGAATATCAAGACAAGAGCCAAACATCAAAATGACGTGAAATTTTGACAGGTATCTTTTGAAGGTTGGTACTTATGAAAAGTCATTCGGAACTTTTGTTGGCAGCGCCATCTTTGCGTCAGTCCCGACACTTATTGATCCACGTGTTATTATTCCTTGCTCCTCGAGTGATGATTATTCCTTACTCGTCGTGTGAATAGGCTACGATAGCTTCGGCTATATATAGCTATAAGCTATAGAAAATTTACAGCTCACATTGTTTTATGTAAGAGAGAGTCTCTCTAATTAAAAGTGTCTTAAACGCCGTTAAACTTTACCGTTCTAAGGGTGCTGCTTACAACTCGTTGTTTGCTGAATTTTCTTTTTCTTTTTTTTTGTAGTTCTTTCCACTGTATTCGTTTCGTTGAACCTGAATGAACCCTAAAATAGATTGCATCTTATCACTATCCTCTTTGGAAGACATTGGGACCGAAATCGGTATCCATGTCGTACCTCGTTAAATCACAGAGGTTTTTATTTCTATAATGAAAAGACAGAGAGACCAGTTTGCTAGTTGGAGAATTAAAGTTGGTTTCTTTATACGTACATAAGTAAGAAGAACTCTATACGGATATCTGGAATCGTGAAAAGCTTAGACTACATTTTGGTTGAAGGTTTCGAAAATGTACTATCAAAACTAGGCAAAAAATGTATGTCCTCACTAGAAATAACATCAAGCTACTTCGTAATCCGAGTCGCTGGCAACTACAAAGCCGATGAGTAATGGGCCGGAGTAGGATTTCTATTGGCATCTTACCGTCTAGCACTGGACCAATGGACCTCGCAGGCTCCGATCGACGACCAGCTCCTTTGCGACTATAAGATCACTTTGGTTTAGAATAGAAAGCCCGAGGTGTATGAACTCATGCACTCGCCTTTGGCAAAGCTCATCTTACCGCAGTCGTAGGGGTATGACCAGAAATCTTGTCGGACGCTAGTTCAAAGTTGTATGTAGGAGTGTAAAATGGAAACATCCAGACACTTTCTCCTCCATGAGACTTATCGCCAGTCTTACTTCGGCGAACTAGAAGACAAAGTCGCAGAAACATACACGTCTCAACAAAATTGTGATAGCATCAAAGCTCTTTGTCGATTTGTAAGAGTCTTATAGTCAATTATATAGAAATTTTAGGCACAACAACAGACGTGGTTCTAAGCTGTTCAAATCAGACCTCTGTTAGTATCGAACTCTTAACCTAACCTAACCTATTTCTCAGCTATAACCAATTGTCTACACTTTCGACGTTATAAAAGTCAACAGCCAAACAGCTGACGGGTTTTTAATAGCAGAAAACAGATCGTATTGTCACTTTGGAGAAAAACGTCATTCTCATTCTCGGTATTATTTATAGCAAAGCGAGATCTAGCTCATGTGCATCACCTTCCATAAAACTAGTCTTCTTCTTTTAATGACCTCAATCGCAACCATTTGCCTTAACAGCCTTTTGAAATAAAATTCCAAGAAATCCGCAATGTGAAACCGAAGCCTTGTTCTTGTATTCTTTCAAACATTTCATTATTCCATCACATCCTGCTTCGCTTTGGTTTTCTTTGAAATTTGATCTAGCTTCCAGCGACTCTGATTGCATTCTTCCATTTTTTATTATTTATTTATAAATTTATTTTGCTTTAATTCCACTGTCACAACTAAATCTTCATTAAATGTGACATTTATGCCACTGAGTTCGACAATATTTCTTGCAACCGGCATTAAAGTGAGCGTCATAAAAAGCATACCACCCGCTTAAGCAGCTCAAATTACACACGAGAGACCGTCTGACTGGTTACGTCTCATATTTTGCTCATCAATTACAGGCGGGAGTTAGAATTTTGCTTTTATTTTCAACTTAAACGCTGGAACACGGTACCAACTCATGTGGGATATATATAAATATCTAATATTCAATATGTTTATATGTGTGCGTATAGATATATATATATATGTATATAGTTAGGTTTAAAACTTTGTACATGTATGTGTGTTTGTCTAATATTATCTATGTGTATATGTGTTGGCAACGAAAATTGCAATTGCATATTGCGCTCTACAACCACAATGTCAGCAATTTATCATTTTTCAACACAGCAATATTGATGTCGCACACAGGCATACACATACAAACGCTCACTTGCATATAAATTGCTGCACTGTGTTAGCTAGATAAGATATACATTTATATCGCCATACCCAGCAGCTGTAGCATAACTTAAGGCGCATTGAGATATAATCCTCCAATGTACACACACACACTCATATGACTTTGTACCAGTTTGTGTATATGTATGTGGTGATTAAGGTTACTCATCTGCAATACGCTTACCATGCGCTTCACTCATTCGTTTTAACGCTTATACACCTCGCGCCTTAAATACCAACACATGCGCCGAATGTAAAAGTGCAGCTTAACGGTAATACCACACAGTTGTATGGCACAAATACACATAAGCATCGGTGATCTGCTTAAGAAAGTTGCGCAGCGCAGCATGGCGACGCGTGGAGTCAGCTGGAAATCGCTCCCTTGCGCCTAGCAGACAGAATAAAAACTGTGTGTGCAAAATTGTAACTCATTTAAAATGCCTTTTTCGACCAGCTAAGCTTGCAAAAAAAATCAGAAAAGCAGCGTGTAAAGTTTTTCGTAAGGAAAAATGTAAGAAAGTTGCTCGGCAGCAGTATCAGTCAGCCGGCAGGCATTTGTATGTATGTAATAAAGGACGTGGCTCGTCACTCGCAGCTGGCTGCCAACAGTTAGCTTGTTTATAGCAGTATAAGAGCAAGTGTGTGCGAGTGTTGTAGTGGTAGTGAGCAGTGAATGAGTGAAATCAGCAATGAAAAATCGCAAAATGAGCTCAAGTTCATTAAAAATGCATTCATCTACAAGCATGTGTGGCAGTTGTGTACAAGTGTTCGACTAGATACATGCATACTTGTAAAAGTTGTGTTGCTTTACTTGGGAGTAAGAACTGCCCAGTAGAGAGAAAGATAAATTATTATTTTGTGATTATTTTAGGGTTATCCTCAATATTTAAAATAAAGATAAAGATAAATATAAGACTTGAAATTGTATTTAATTTTAACTGAGAGTTAAGCATAATATGTAAAACTTAAAACTTGGAACCTGGAACTTAAGCACTTAAACTTAAACATAAACTTAAACTTAAATTTAAACTTAGACCTAAACTTAAACTTAGACTTAAACTTAAACTTAACTTAAAATTAAACTTAAACTTAAACTTAAACTTAAACTCAAACTCAAATTTAAACTTAAACTTAAACATAAACTTAAACTTAAACGTAAACGTAAACTTATTCTTAAACTTAAACTTAAACATAAATTTAAACTTAAACTTAAATTTAAACTTAAACTTAAACTTAAACTTACTCTTAAACTTAAACTTAAACGTAAACTTAAACCTACTCTTAAACATAAACTTAAACTTAACGTAAACTTAAACTTAAACTTAAACTTGACTAAAACTTAAACTTAAACTTAAACTTAAACTTACTCTTAAACTTAAACTTAACGTAAACTTAAACTTAAATTTAAACTTAGACTAAAACTTAGACTTAGACTTAAACTTAGACTTAGACTTAGACTAGACTTCGACTTTGACTTAGACTGATACATAGACTTAGACTTAGACTGAGACATAGACATAGACTTAGACTTAGACTTGGACTTGAACTTAGACTTAAACTTAAACTTAAACTTAGGCTTAAACTTAAACTTAAACTTTATGATTAAATTTAAACTTAAAACCTAAAAAAAATAAACCAAATTCAAATCAAAACCAATAAAATTAAATAAAATTAAAATAAAATAAGAAAATAAAAACAAAAAAATTATTTTAAAATTTAAATTAATGAATTAGTATTCAAATTAAATTTAGAATTAACATTAAAATTTAATTTGAAATTACATTAAAAATAATCAATTAATCAAAAAGAATTCAAACTAAAATTAAAATTTAATAAAATGTTTAACTTTTAATTAATTAATGTTTAATTTTAATTTAAATTTTTTAAAACTAAAAATTAAAATAAATATTAGAGTTAAAAGTTTTAAAATTAAAATTAAGCAAAAGTAAAAGTAAAACTAAAATTTAATTTAAATTAAATTATTCAATTTTATTCACAAAAATACAAATTACAATAATTAGAAATGAAATTAAAATTAAAAAAATGTATAATTAACATTAAAATTAAATTTAAACTAAAAAAAATTAAAATAAAAAATTAAGAGAAACGACATTAGAATTAAAATCCACATTTTGATTAAAATTATTAAAATAGGATTAAAGTAAAATTAAAATTAAATTGAAAGCAAATTTAAATTAAAAAAAAAATAAAAATAAAAACAACATTAAATTAAAATTAATATTAAAATTGAATTAACATAAAAATAAAACTCTAAAATTGAAGCTAAGAATTAAAATAAAATTAAAATTAAAATCAATAATCATATAATTAAATAAAACTAAAAATTAAAATAAATATTAAAATTAAAAAAATAATAATCTGGAATTAACATTAAAATTGAAATTAAATTAATAGTAAATTAATACCAAAATTAAAACTATAAATCAAAAAAATTTTGATTTGAATTAAAAATCAAATTAAACTTTATTTCAAAAAATTCAAACTACATTAATTAAAACTGAAAGTAAAATTCAAATTCAAACAAAATATACAATTAACATTAAAACTAGACTTAAGATTCGAACTGAAGTGAAAACTAAAAATTAAAATGAAAATCAGAGTTAAAAAGTTTAAAATTAAAATTTAAGTTAATGTAAAATTAATTTTTAATTGAATTTAAAAATATAATAAAATTAAATTAACTAAAGGAAAATCATATTAAAACTAAATAAAAAAAAATAAAAATTAAATTAATTAATATAAATTAAAATTAAGAAAAAGTGAAAGTAAAATTAAAGATTAAAATTTAAATTTAAATTAAGGGAAAGTAATAGTAAAACTAATTTTTAATTGAATAATAAAATTAAATTAACTAAAGGAAATTTATATTAAAATTAAATAAAAAAATAAAAATTAAATTAATTAAAACTAATTAAAATTAAGAAAAAGTGAAAGTAAAATTAAAGATTTTAATTTATTTTAATTAATTAAATTTATATTAAAATTAAATAAAAAAATAAAAATTAAATTAATTTAATTATAATTAAAAAAATTAAATTAAAATTAAGAAAAAGTGAAAGTAAAATTAAAGATTTTATTTCCAAACGAATTTTTAATGGAAATTCGCTTTTTATTGCCAAATACCTTCCATTAGTTTGTATATAGCATACATTTAGGCGCCCAAAGTATTAATCCATTATTATCTATATTTTATTAAATGTAAATAAATAAAATAAAATAAGCTTTTACTGAATTAAAATCCCCCAACATCAGTAACTTACTGTCCACCCTAACAACAATAAATAAAATTTATGTTGCACGTACAAATGTACAGTTATACATTCCATCCCACTTGCCACATATGACTGTGTGTCAATGTCTTAGCGCATGAATAATTGCACACGCTTGTGTATTTGACAAGTGAAAGGCAGCAAATGTATGCCATTTGCAGCAAAATAAAAATAAAAGGCTACACTCTTGCAGGCAATGTAAATTCTTAAAAGAACTTGATTGCAATTCTTAAGATGAGATATTAAAAGCAAAAAATAAAAGAAAATTTACAACAAATAATATAATAAGAGCACAGGCATTTTAATGAAGACAAGGACGTGGCAGTCAGTTGTAGCAGAAAGAGATTAAAATTTTAATGATATTCTGCACACAACGACAGCGGGGTAAATTAAGAAAATTGCAGGGAATTTGAAAGGGGGAAATTTAATAATTCAGCAACGCAAATAAACCTAAATTTTTAAGTTCCAAGTAATTTTTAATGTAAAGTTGTTTTTTTAATTTAAAATACCTTCTATCAATAAGGATGGGTAGCATATATGTAGGCGCTCATTATATAACTTCATATATTTTGCTTCTTCCGAACATATTAATAATTTAGGATTGCGAAGATTTTTTATTTTTCTAACTTTTACTTATTTTGCCAATCAATTGAAAAATGTGTGTGGTATACATTTAGGCGCTTAATATATTAATCCGTTATTTTGCTATTGCCGAACAGTTTAATAATTAAGCAGTACTAAGCCTCTTCAGTTTTTAACATCTAATTATTTGGAACTCTTTTGAGAAATGTATGTAGCACACATTTAGGCGCTCAATGTAATACGCTGTAAAATTGTAGTTGATTCCACTTTTTAGGTTAAAAACACAGAGATACATATATTAATTCATGGAATTGGCTAACACATCATTACAATAATTGTTTCGACGTATACGTTAACATACATATAGGCTTCTAGCTTTGCACATTCAGCACTATCTACTCACTATGGTCGTATTTTACATAAAGTGTACATACATTTCCCGGTAATGTAACATTTTAATCAAAGTAATGCATTTTGTAAACAAATACTTAAGCTTCTAAACAAATAATCAAAAAATTGCACACTCTTAGGCGGAAATTGACTTTCAAATTAGTATTGATACTAAACATCTATCATATACCCTGAATTTAATTTCGCAATTTTGAATTTCAAATTGCAGCTTACTACTTCAAATGTATCAAAATTTAGTTGCTATGGTTAATTTGCTAATAGCAATTTGCATTGCATATTTTTAGGCTGTTTTGTAATCATTCAGAGGTATTAAACGTAATTTAAATAAATTGTGAAAGCTACTTGAAACAAATATTAATTTGTAGAACGAAGCACAGAACTTTCTTGCAAAAAAATAAGGCATACATTCAGGCGCTCAAATAAAACTGCTGGAACATAAAGCAGCACAAAGCGAAAAAGTTTATTTTTTAGCTTTTCTCACGAAAAATCCAACTTATTTTCACATTTGTTAGCTTAAAACTTCAACTTAAATAAGCACTGCATACTTTCAGGTGCTTAACAAACATTTAATTTGATTAAAAGTTGTTACAAACAAAAACTGCTATTAGAATCTACTTTTGAAAGCAATGACAAATACAAAACAACCAAAAATAAATATAAAATATACTGTTATACCGGTAAACCGGTAAACCACGTCTGAAGGCTGTGGTGCTGTGCCTAGACAACAGAAATGCGCAATGTCATGCGACTTAATGGTTTTGCATTGCAAACAGGTAGTTAAAATAGCATTAGAATGTAAATTTTTACTAAGAAGTAACAAAGCCACAAACATTACAAAACAAATGTAGTCCACTTTTAGGCGGCAATGCTTGCGATGGTAACTAAAATGAAGTGAGGCGGAGTAAAAATATGCAAGTGAGTTGTTTTTTTCTAGCTGAAAAGCATGACAATACAAAATGTAAGTAGGAACTGGCGCGTAAATTATTTAGAGCGGAAATTATTGCATAATTTTAGGCAAAAATTCACATTTTCATGATGATTGCTGCAAAACATGCTTAGGGATTGTGGGTGTGCATTGTTGTGTTAGATAAAATGAAAGACATTCTAAAGCAGGCATTAGTCGTCACTTTGTTTTAATAGAGAACATACTTTTTGGCGCTTGTGTGGTACTTATATTTGTTACCATTATTTTTTTAAGCCTTAGGTTATATTTTAGTTTTACAAAATTGGAAAATAGCGCGCATTCAGTAATTGAAAAGTCAGCAAAGTATTTAGTAACTACTTTGCTTATTTAACGCATACTTTTAGGCGCAAAATATTCGGTATAGCCATATTTGACTTAAATAGCCGCACGCGATTCATAACATTTTTAGCATTTCATAAACATATAAATGTGGTATTCATAATTGAAATTGATATGCTTAAGGGCATTCTACAAAATTTTGTTTTCAATTTTGATATTTTAATATCAAAAATAAATATTTTGTGAAATTTATTGAAAGCCTGAATTCATTTAACATTTGTTTATATTGATGCATTTACAAGCTTTATACTCGCGCTTGGCAAGTTTAGATTAATTTTAATTTTATTTTTTTTACTATATTTTTCTTCACAATGGTGAATATTTTGCAATTTTTGAGCGTTATATTTGATAGGAAATAATTGGTTTTGCATAGAAAATAATTATTATATAATATAAACATTATTTGTTAATGAAATGATTATGTTACGAGTATTGCTAGCAAATTACCTGGTTTTACTTGCTTATTTTCGTTAAATTTTCTATAGTGCGCCTCGGGATATGCTATTCACTAAATTATGTGATATATTTGTAATGTTCGCATATTTTCCACTTTGAAGCTTTTGCGATTTATTTAAGATTCACTTATGTGCAAATATGTTTAAAAATATCATTTTCTATTTTTTCCCAAAAATAGCTCCAAAAAGTATGCCACATATTAATGAAATTATTATAATTTTTCTAGAATTATATATACGCTCTCTTCTAATGTAACATATATTTATTAAAAAAAAAAACTTTTCAGCGCCTAAAATAAATACATTTTCTTAACCTATTTTTGCTGTAAAAAAAAAAAATAATAAAAATCGAATATTTTGAAGATACGTTGTTTTGCATTTTAAGTAAATGATGAAATTTGTGAAACCCCGAAATTACTAAAGCACTTACCATGACCGCAAAAAATATTTTCCTCTAGAGATTGACAGCTTCCTCGTCAATATCCAAGAATTTAAATGCAAAACTTCTAAGTTTTTGCCATGCTTGCGCCTGAAAGTATATAAAGTCTTTTTTGATATACATACCACATATATTTCAATCTCCTGAAAGAATTGACAATTGCTTTTATTTTTATTTTTGCATCCAGCTTTTAAATTTTAAGTTAATTCGAATTTTCTTCTTTATCTATGCGCCTAAAAGCAAGCCATTATTTCCAAAATTGCCAATCAATATTGTTGAAAGTGCTTAAAATAAATAATTATTAGTTTTCTGTGGTTTTAAATTATTCCACATATATAGTTTTCACAACCAAATTGCCGTTTACCCACAGCGCGCCTGAATATATGCTATTAATTTTTAAAATTATGCTAGTTTTTCGTTTTTAAGCGCAAATTTCCACATTTCAGCAACAAAATGTTTCGAACCTTACGCAAATAAACAGCATTTCCTCAATTATGATCGTTACAAATACACTAACAGCCTAAAAGTAGGTCAACTTTTTTCGAAATTTTGCTGTAAACATATACCTGGGAGTAAACATAGTACAAATTGCTGTGTGTTTCATAAACGTGCAAAGTTTTGTGCAATTAAATTTTTGCAAAGCCTTTCATATATAAAAACAGCAACAAAGCGCACATTTTCAATAGTCACTTTATAAAGCAAATGCTTTTACGAAAGCAAGCACACCCAGCCGCACTTGAAAGCGGCTTAAATTGCAGCAACTGGCGGTGCCACTGTGTCAGTGGCGCTTAATTATCTATACACGCTGTATCAACTAGGTGTTGTTATCCAACCGAAATTGAGTGAAAACCAGCAAACAGAAAAAGCGCAAAGAGAAAACAAAGTTTTTCGCAGCAGCTGTGGCGGGCGTCGCCGTCGGCGGCAACGCAACAAAATGGCAAAGTTTAGTATTTCGAACTTTCCGTTAACTATTTTCAAACGAAAGCCCAAATACAAAGCCGACGTAATGAAGTGTGAGTGGGAGATAGCTGTATGCGCTAGAGTGCAAACTATATTTCGGCATGGGCCAGTGGACAGGACATTATCAGAAGAGTTTCCGGCTGGACGGCGACACTCATTTCGGCCTGCTATGTAATTTTAATTAAGCCAGCATAGACGGAGTGGCGTACCAAAAAATCTACAAAACAAAATAGGAAAAAGTCATTTAAAGCTAAATTAAAGCAAGACCAAGCTTTCGCCAGCGTTGTATGTATCGTTGCTACGGCTGTTGAAGTTAAAAACTTTGCCTTTGCCAAATGTTCGCAACTTGTTTTGCATACTGCTCTGCCAAAGTTAAGGTAAAATTTTTAGTGCATGCTTGTTATTGTTGTTCGGTGGGTGGCCACATTGATTTGCACTTCATTTAAAGTTTTGCTACGAATTGGTGTTGCATATTTTTAGGCGGTTTGGCGATTCGTACGACCATAGTTAATTTTGTCGGTTAGTTGAAGTGCTTAAGGTACAGCCGCTGAGTCGGTAGTGAAATAATTGATGCAAGTAAAAGGATGGTGGAAGATAAAGTATAACTGGGTTTTGGTATGAAAACTAGCATAAAGTTAGGTGAAATGCGCAAAAGTATGCTATATTGGGAGTATGGCGCTGAAAATGCTTAATAAAGTATAAACTACAATATCTGTATAGATATGTATACGGATGTGTGGATTTGTTAGTCAAGTTAGTTAGGTGTAAGTTAAAGTAATTTAATTAGAAAATTTGGTATAGAGCTGGAAGTAGAATATCTGACAGAATTTTTTTAATAAAATAAATTTTAAAAATTAAATAAATTTTCGAAAATTTTCTACAACAATTTTTAATATTTTTTTGTTGTGATTTTTTTTCGTTAAAACTTCAGAACGAAAAAATTTTAAAAATTCAATAAATTTTGGAAAATTTTCTACAACAATTTTTAATATTTTTTTTATTAGTAGTTTTTTTTTCTTTGAAACTTCAGAACAAATAAATTTCAATAAATTTTTGAAAATTTTCTACAACAATTTTTAATATTTTTTTGTTGTAATTTTTTTTCGTTAAAACTTCAGAACGAATAAATTTAAAAAATTCAATAAATTTTCGAAAATTTTCTAAAACAATTTTTAATATTTTTTTGTTGCGCAATTTTTATTTTTTCATTAAAACTTCAGAACAAATAAAAAATTAAAAAATTCAATAAATTTTCGAAAATTCTCCCCCAAAAATTGTTAACATATTTTTTGTTGTAACTTTTTTTTCCTTTAAACTTCAGAACGAATAAATTTAAAAAACTCAATAAATTTTCGAAAATTTTCTACAAAAATTTTAATATATTTTTTTGTTAAAACTTCAGAACGAATAAATTTTAAAAATTCAATAAATTTTCGAAAATTCTCCCCCGAAAATTGTTAACATATTTTTTGTTGTAACTTTTTTTTCGTTTAAACTTCAGAACGAATAAATTTAAAAAACTCAATAAATTTTCAAAAACCTTCTACAAAAATTTTTAATATATTTTTTGTTGTAATTTTTTTTTCCATTAAACTTCAGAACGAATAAATTTAAAAAACTCAATAAATTTTCGAAAATTTTCTACAAAAATTTTAATATATTTTTTTGTTAAAACTTCAGAACAAATAAATTTAAAAAATTCAATAAATTTTCGAAAATTTTCTACAACAATTTTTATATTTTTTGTTGTAATTTTTTTCGTTAAAACTTCAGAACAAATAAATTTAAAAATTCAATAAATTTGCAAAAATTCTCTACAACAATTTTTAAAACTTTTTTTGTTGTAATTTTTTTTCGTTAAAACTTCAGAACAAATAAATTTAAAAAATTCAATAAATTTGCGAAAATTCCCTCCCTAAAATGTTTAATATATTTTTTGTAGCAAACTTTTTAAATTTAAAAAATTTCAAAAACTCTCTACAACAATTTATAATATATTCTTTCTTGTAAAATTTTTATTTTTTCGTTTTAACTGCATTACGAACAAATTTGCTTTAATATTATTTTTAAATTATTTTTGAAGAAAAATAATTTTCTGATGACTCCTTAAATTATGCTGTAACGATGGAACACAGAATTTTTAATTTTCTGAAAAATATTGAGTTATAAATGTCATAGTTCCAGCTCAAATCTCATAAAAACTTATTTTAACGCCTGAAAGTATGCAAACATTATTCTTAACATAGTTTGTTATATAGTACAATCCTATATTTTCTTAAATTTCGGCTTGAAGTAATTTCTAAGCAATAATTATTGATTATTATTTGGAGATAACAATTGGATTTTAATAACAAATAACAAAATTTTATAAGGCCTAGCGCCTGAAAGTATAGAAATCATTGCATCTGAAATTTCTAGCACCTAAAAGTATGCTGCGATATTATAATATAATAATATATATTATATATTGAAAATAGTACTATTATTGTTTCGTATAATAATTTATTGTCACAGAGAAACTTTTTCCTATTAGCATTGCCCAAATGTATGCTATATATACTAATTAAAATATTGAAAAAGTTCTCAAAGATAAATCAGTTCAGCAAATCTTCTCACTAAATGCTAAATACCACTTAGCCAGTCTGGCTAGCTGCGTTGAGGGTACCCCGGTATCACAGTTTGGGCACTATTTACCGTTCGAGTTGCTCTATATTAATTTTAAGAAAAAAATACGTTAATAAATAGTATATTTCTTCAACTTCAGATTTTATCAACAGCCCCTTTTATAATTGACCTAAACGGAGATTCAGTACCAATTTCATAAAAAAATTAACACACTGTCACTACCTGAGGTTCGACGCCTAAACGTTCTTGCTTTAAGTACACTGCTTTTAAAACGTGAGATCGAGATAGCTTCTTCTCTCCTTCTATCCGCTATCGTTTTTTCACACATTTCCCCAGCCATCTATATTTAGTTTCGCATTACGTTTAAGTCAATGTCTTTCTTTCGCCTGATTTGCATTGTATCCTTGACAATTGCGCCCGGATATTTGCACCGGAACAAATAGAAATATTCAAATGAAGTTCAGCGCGCACAGGTCGCGCGCAATTGTCGCAGCACTCTAATGAGCAGCGCGCCATGCCACATTGATATAGATACGCGCATTTATGCATGAGCTCAATTTGCGACACAGCGCCAGTTGGCTACAATAAATATACATTATGTTCATACCTGTAAAAGTTCGATTGCGAATGGAGATGCTCCCTACACTACAACAATTACGCCCTTGGGGTTAGTATACAAGTGCGGCTGACTATTGATAAGGCCGTGAATTCTAATGAGTTGTAAATAAATACATTTACGTACATTTTTATGCGCCTATTCTTAGGTGCATAAGGTGGAGGACGGCTCAAGAAGCTTTAAGAGGATTTCGTTGTTAAATTTATTGCTCAGTGCTCAGGTCGCTGTTGTTCAGTTTGCAATGTTAAGAAATAAATATAGTTGAAATTGATACAGTTATTGGTATTGATTATTTTATCGGTTAGGTTTTTGGTATTGATAATGGATTTGACATTATTTTAGTATTGGTATTGGTAATGCTATTTGTATTTATGCTGATATTGTGATTTGTATTGATATTTGTATTGGATACTGCTATTGACATTAATTTAGTATTGTAATTGTATTGTTATTGGGGTTAGTATTGATTTCAGTACTGCTATTGGTATTGCCCTAGGTATTAGTATTGGTTTTGTCATTGGTATTTGGATTGATATTGGTATATGTATCAATTTTGGTATGGATGCTGGTACTGGTATTGGTATTAGTATTCATATTGATATTGCTATTGGCTTTGGTATTGTTATTGTATTGGTATTGGTACTGGTATTGGTATTGGTACTTATATTGGCATTGGTATTAGTATTGGTATAAGTATTGGTATAAGTATTGGTATTGGTATTGGTACTGATATTGGTATAAGTATTGGTATTGGTATTGATATTGGCTTTAGATTAGCTATGGTATTGATATTGATTTTGGTATTAGTGTTGGTATTAGTATTGGTATTGGTATTGATGTTGGCTTTAGAATTGCTATGGTATTGGTATTGGTATTGGTATTGGTGTTGGTATTGGTATTGGTATAAGTATTGGTATTGGTATTGGTACTGATATTGATATTGGTATTGGTATAAGTATTGGTATTGGTACTGATATTGGTATTGGTATTAGTATAAGTATTGGTATTGGTATTGATATTGGCTTTAGATTAGCTATGGTATTGATATTGGTTTTGGTATTAGTGTTGGTATTAGTATTGGTATTGGTATTGATATTGGCTTTAGAATTGCTATGGTATTGGTATTGGTATTGGTATAAGTATTGGTATTGGTATTTGTTTTGGTGTTGGTATTGATATTGGTTTTGGTATTTGTATTAGTATTGGTATTGGTACAAGTATTGGTATTGGTATTGGTACTGATATTGGTATTGGTATTGGTATAAGTATTGGTATTGATATTGGCTTTAGATTAGCTATGGTATTGGATTTGGTATTAGTATTGGTATTGATATTGGCTTTAGAATTGCTATGGTATTGGTATTGGTATTGGTATTGGTGTTGGTATTGGTATTGGTATAAGTATTGGTATTGGTATTGGTACTGATATTGATATTGGTATTGGTATAAGTATTGGTATTGGTACTGATATTGGTATTGGTATTAGTATAAGTATTGGTATTGGTATTGATATTGGCTTTAGATTAGCTATGGTATTGATATTGGTTTTGGTATTAGTGTTGGTATTAGTATTGGTATTGGTATTGATATTGGCTTTAGAATTGCTATGGTATTGGTATTGGTATTGGTATTAGTATTGGTATTGGTATTGGTATTTGTTTTGGTGTTATTCTTTATATACTTCTTTCTACGCCGTATTTGTAGCCTACTTTTTGGTTTATCACACATTTCTACAATTTAAAGTAACCGCCCATACACTACCACTAAAATTCAAAATCACTTCGTCAGCTTAATGCAAATAATAGTAAACTTATTTGACATAAATTTAATTCGGAGTAACTTTCTACGTCGTTCCATTGGCATAATAACAATAATCACAATAGTATTTTGCATATGAAATGGAAAAGGCATATCTGAGCCGCAGTAGCTTCGTACGACAGTCTACAAGGCACACGACAGTTAGCGAGACCCAAAGACAATACTCAAAATAGCATAAAAAGGAAAGCGAAATATGCTGAAAAATCCATGAAAGTACGAGTATTTGAAGGCATGCTGTAAACAGCTGACTGGCAGAGGTAAACCTTGCAAACAACAAGAAGGGCATAACGATGACTCTTTTTTATACGAAAAAATTAGGTTGTGAATGACAAACTTTTTCACGACACAACATTGTTGCCTACATCTAGGGGCAAAAGTATAAAAATTTGCCTAGCGCATTCAGGTGGCATACGCCATGCTAAAAAGGCTAGTGCGCTCACATAGCAACACACTAACAAACATTTTTATGCAGCGCGTAGTGTTTTGCATTGGAAATGTGTTTTTATGTAGATTTTTTAACTCATTTTCTTTTGGCTACGAACAGCTCAAAAAGTTTCGCGACAGAGACAATTTTTTGCGCGGCAACCTATTAAAAGGGAGTCGCGAAAATATGTCCAACATTGCAAAAGAGTGGGTTTTATTGTGTCTAAGAATTAATGCAAAAAATTCTGCATACAGACACATACAAAGTTAAAAGAAACGACGGTTTGTGTTGAAAATTTTGCGGTGGTGACTCTCTGGTAGAAATGTAGCTTGTCATTGCCCTGTATATTTACACATTTTTCACAATTTTTTTTGCGTTTTTTTTACAATTTTTTTGCTTTTTTCTACAATTTTTTTAGTTTTTTGTTTCGTTTTTTTTTTGATATCTCATTGCTCTGCCGCTGCTTATATTGATCTGTGAATTTTTTCGCGCTTAAACAGCCTTCGCTTGCGGCATAACCACATACAGACTCTCAGTAGCGCCACATAATGCCTACAAACAGGCCGGAAAGCGCCGACGTTGATGACGACGCCTGCAGACAATGTTTTCTGCGACTATTTCCTGCGTTATTGTTACATGCTTTCCAGCTTAGTTTTTGCTTTTGTTAGCTGTCTGCCGCAGCCAAGTCGAGCCAGCATGCTTGCACTTAAGTGCGCAGCGTCATTTTGCTCATACACTACCATTATAGCTAAGCCACTTTGGGGAATTCGTTTGCTTGCTTGTGCCGCGCCTAGTGGTAGGCAACGGAAATATAATTTCATCATTATTTGCTTACGGGTTGCTGAAATGCGTTTAAAGTACTCTTTAAGGCGTAAATATTAAATGAGGCCTAAAAATTATAACGCTGAGTTCATAATCTTGTACTTTTCAAGATATCTATACATATGTATCTTTGTACATTTAAAGCAGTTGCCATATATGTATGTGGCTTAAACAGTGCTTAAAGTCCATATGTCGCTAGTATCAAACGTTTCTACGCTCTGCTAAGTATATACTAAACTCACAAGCTCATTTTTTTATTTTTTGCATAATTTTAGGCGCATTGACACTCATTCCGCTAAGCTCATCTACTTAAGAAACTCAATTGTCGATCTGCGCCTGCTTTACATCCAGCCCCTATATCCAGCCAAACATACTCACGCCCCTAATTTATTGTATTATTTGCCTTCTGCTTGATCTACTTTCACTTCAACCATCATTTTTGTGGCACCACTGCTTTGCGCCTGCTTCTTGGCTATACCCCGTCGCACAATTCATTTGCATGCGTAGATGCCTTAAAGCCAATTTGGCGTTGGTTTATATATTACATTGTCATTTTGTTAAGACTTGTCTGCATTTACGCCTAAATGTATACTTCAATCTGCATAATATATATGTTTTTATTTATGCTAAAAGGTCATCAAAATTTTTCGTCAAATATTCCTAATGACATGAAAAGTGGCTTATGTACATATACTTATATGTATGTATGTCCGTATATGTATATCAGCCTAAATTGGCCATATCGTGGTTTGGATGAGAATATATGTGAGTATATATAGATATTTCTGGTGTCAGTGGAGCAGCCTTAAAGGCGCATCAATATGTTAACTGAAGTCGAGTCAGCTTTTAGGCGACAAATGAACAATGTTGAATTTAGCTAAAAATTATGCTGAAATCATGTGACTTTAAGCGTAAATTGATTTTTTTTCTTTTTTTTTGGTGAAGCAAAAGCTTTATATAACAAATATTGGCAAATCCACAGAAAGTAAAAAAAAAATATTTCAGTCCAATTTTGTTAAAAAATAAATATTTTAAGAGGTTAAATGTATGTATTTGTTGTTGAACTGTTGAGATATATTTGGCATTGCCTATTTATAGGCTTCGACGATTCAGAATAGTCTAGCTTAAAAACCTGAATATGGATTATAATCTAGGGTTAGGTTTCAAACACTCTAACTTGCAAGCTAAATAATGCCTTTTTGCGTCTAGAACAACTAACAAGTGAGCAAGCATTTATCTACAATTTTCTTTCGAAAATCTATTCACTTTTGTCACTCTTCACAACTCTTGAATTATTAATGCATAATTTTAGGCGCACTGCATTTTGAATTGCTATAGTAGTTTTCCTGCTAATTCCATTCCACAATTTTATGTAATTAAATAAAAAAAACACTGCCTAATTTTAGGCACTGAAATTCATATTTTTTTTAATACCCAGAAAAATATTTCAGAACATTTACATTTTTCATTCCGTATCTGTCGAAATAATATTTAAACGTATTTCACATTCTGTCTATTTCCTTTCCAAATATGACTAAATGTGGCTTTACCACATTTTTGTTGCATAGCCGTCGGCGCTGCAGCAAAATGTAACACAAAACTAGAACTAAAATACCTATTTTAATATTTTGAAACTTCCAAATATGTTTTATTTTAACAAAAATTTTCGTTGCATACTTTTTAGCGCCAAAAAATAATACCGCATATAACGAAATATATTAAAACAAAGCCACACACATATTGCTAAAGGCGCTTAAATGTTGCAGCCAATTTAAATCCTTCGAATTTTGAAAAATATGTTTCCAAAATAAACGCAGCGCAAGCTTTTAGGCGCCTGGACTTTGCTAACCATAAAAGTAAGGTTCTAAAACGGAATAAATGAATTTCTTTTATGCATTTTAAGTTACTGGTAAAAGCACATACATTTATATATATTTATATGTTTATACAATATGTATGTATGTATGTAAATATCTCTTTATATTCTATCCGCAACTGGTAAACCACATTTTGTTTGCAATAGAGCTTATAGCTGAGGCTATATGTCCTCAAAAATAGTATAAATTTACGTTTTTCTCCTTAAAATAGTCCTTAAAATGAATTTCATTATAGTGTGGCATACTTTCGGGCTGCTATATCGCCAACATGTTTTTTAAAGCCCTGAACCAATATTTTTAATTTTTTTTTTTTTTTTTTTTGGAATTTTTTCGACCTTAGTATTTTATTTTAAAATATTTGTCAACCATAGCAGGCAAAGTAAATAAAGAATAAAAAAAGTATTGATTTAGTAGTTTAAAGCATACATTTTGGCTTTCGGATTAATTGAAATCTTATCCTCATATATATCACTGCCTTTTTTTTGTCAGCAGCAATTCCTGTTAAAGTTTTTTCTTTAAAACGTTTGTCTAAATAAAGTGGAGTTCACTATTGCATACCTTTGAGCTGTAAAATATGAAGTAGATTGTACTGAAGACAAATATTGATAAACAATTTCTACCTTGAAAAATAATATATTTTCCGCAAGCTTATTCAATAGTTCAAATATTTTTAAAGAATTTTTAAAATGCTCAAAATAACAGCAAACCACATACCATTTTTGGCCGAAAGCATGTCGCATATTTGTCAACAGAAGTTGGAAAAGCAAATAGGTATTGCTTGATTTTGAAGCATACATTTAGGCTTCATGTTAGAAATTGGTTGAAATATTTTCAACATATATAATATGTATGTTTATCCTTCTATTCCTCTATTGTCAGTAGTAATCGAACTTAGAATTTTTTTTATTATAACTTTTGCCAAAATAAAGTGAGTTTTACTAATGCATATTTACTTTTCAGCTCAAATATATATATTGATAAATATATTATACATATATGCTGAGACATTTTCTACACCACAATATTTCTAAATGCTTATTAAACTTTGCAATATTATTTTTCAAACATTTAGAATATATAATAAAACCGCAGAACCATATTAACTCTTTTTGGAAGCATTCGCCATGCATCTGTTAACAGTAAGGGGTTTAAGCAAATAAAGTATTAGAAAATATTTGTTTAAATAATTGTGGCTTAAAGCATACATCCAGGCTACAGAATTGGTTGAAACATTCAATATGGTGAAATACATTTCCCATATTTTTGGAGACAGTAGCCAATATTTTTTTTTTTTTTTTTATTAAAATATTTTCCAATTTAAAAAGCTTTAACTGCTGCAAACTTTTTGGCCATCATAAATAAATAAATGTTCATATACATTTTTCTTGACTCCTATACTTTTAAAAACCTATTAAACTCTTCGGTATTATTTTTCGAATATTTAGATTGTTCAAAATAACCACAAAACCACATCAAATTAATCAAAAAATATTCTAAAAATTTGTCAACAAACCAGTGAAGCAAAAAAAGTATTAGAGAATATTGAGTTTATTTTTTTAAAGCATACATACATCATCATATATTCCGCTCTCAGCATATTTGCTAGCGTAAATTAAAAACTTTTCTTCATTTTTCAAATATTTAGATTGTTCGGTGGAACCGCAAAACCACATTAATTTTTTAGAAGAGCTTGTCAACAACTCAAATAAATTATTGGAAATAAATATTTTTTTTTTCATTTTTCAAAGCATACACTTAGGCTGCACGTGATACAATTCTTAAACGCTGAAGTATTAGTAGAAATATTCGCAATTTGAAGCGCTTACATATGGTTAAATTTATTATTATTAAAATTTAAATATTTATTAAATGCAAATTTGAAGCCCATACATGTAATTCAATTTATTATTATTAAAATTTAAATATTTATTAAAAGCAAATATTATTTTAAGTAATAACATAATTTTTTTTTCATATAAAAGCAGTTTTTTTATTTTCTCGATAAAGCTTCCTACTCACTTACACTTACTGCGAAGCCTTTACATTTTTCATAGCAGTTTAACTTAAATATTTAACGCTTGAAGCTTTTAAAATTTCTTCTTTTGAAAAATCATTGGATACTTTTGGGCGTTTTAATAATTAAACAATTTGCCAAGAAAGCAAAATTGAAATTATATTAAATTTTCAGCGAAAATTCTTCTCAAAAGTTTGTTGTCGACAAAACTTTAGCTTGTATGCTTTTAGGCGTTACACCGTTACTTCGCGCCTACTGCTGCGAAGCGTGTTTTTTTCGCTGTTAAAATATTATGCACAAGATTTTGTTTAAAAAGCGCCTTAAGCTATACAAAATTACACAGTTGCGCAGCTGTAAGTAGTACAAGCTGTTGAAGGGTGTACCTAAAATTTAAAAAAATATTTAAATCATCCTATTTGTGTGTGTGTATCTGCTCAAATGTAGGCATAAATTATTTATAAAAGTGCATAATGTTATTTTTACTTCCCCGTTGCAACTGTGCTTAATAAGTAAGCTTGAAATGCTTTTGATGGAATAATTAAAATCGCTGAGTTTTGCATGCAATGTTAAGGCGCCTAAAAGTATACGTGTCTAAAGGGATTAATTTAAATTTGTTTACCTTTTCAGTAAGTACATGCATATACATTGCATATGTTTTTTTTTTTTTTTTTTTTTTTTTTTGTTTGTTGTTTGTAAATGGAGCTCAATTACTTGTAGTGGTCTTTAGTTACTTAAGCGCTCAGCATCAAACCTCATTTATGTTATGATATTATTTACGAGAACTAAAAAGTGTTTGCAATTACTGCTGTATAGAATAGACTTGTCATTGAAATTAAGAGACAATTGAGAAAAGTTAATTCAAGAAAAATTATATAAAAATTACTTTATATTCTGTCAAAGGTCTTAAGTACTGCTTAAGTACTCTTCATTAAGCATAGGCAGCCTTTACCAACGCAAATAGTATAGCAATGAAGTGTGGTAGATATTTATTGATTTTACTGTAGCTGTAACTTCTACAGCAGCAACTCATAACCAGACTGAAATCCAGTCCAATTCATCACTTTTGCTTCTATAAAACTACTTCTAGCCAGACTTCAGATCTAGATGAAAGTTTACAACAATGTTTCATAAGAAACTACTAACGACTTTCATATTAGACTTCCCTAGTATGCTACAAGCTGTGTTGTAGCTTTGTCCAGTCAAAGTGGAAAACTCACTGAAAGTTGGCTCCAAGCTCTTTTGGAGCTATATCCAGCCAAAGCTGAAAATTCACTGAAAGTTTGCTCCAAGCTCTTTTGGAGCTTTGTCCAGACAGAGTTGAAAATGTCTTTCAAAACCGAGAAGAACACTGCCTGCCAGAAGAAATTAGAAAATCAAAGCAAACTACTTTAACGTACAACTGAAATCGTCTCTTCTATATCGAAGCATATCTAATACACAAATAACTTCTCCTTCTCTCTTTAGTCAACTGATTCAGCCGCTTGCGTATTTGGATTCTTGTACTGTCAAATTTCTGCTTCTATTAGCTAAGGACATTGGATAGCTTCCATAAACTTGACAGTCCACTATTTATTTTATTTACCAAATAATAGAATAGAAAGGCTTCATTGATTGATATGTAGTCACACAGCTCTTCTTGTTCGAACACATACGTTCTTCATTCAATTCTGAAAAGACTATCATATCGTGTATGGAAACGTGACCTTTTGTAACCATTTAGTAACCATACCGAAGAAACGCTGTTGAATACATATTTGTTATCGGTCCTCAGAGCATGTTTTCAGTTAACTCCCATAACTACTGTGGATTTTGCTCAAACTAACCACCAATCGAATCTTATGGAATGGAATAAAGTCGGTATTCATTCTCAAACCCAAATATACAGTTAAATACTCTCATTTCAGTGTTATTCCCCCATGTTAGGTTAGGTAGGTTAATCTGGTAGGCCAATAAGCCACGCATAGACCAGGTTTGGTCCTTTGCGACACCAGATGGAGTTCAGTTACTAGACCCAAGAGGAGTAGTAATCACCAAACCGTTTGAGAAATGTTTTATATAGCATTAGTCAGGAGATCCGAAGCTTTGGAAGCGTCTTGCAATAAAACTTAATAATATCTTTGCAAAGTGGGTGTTGGATATTTCCAGCAGCAAAACGACTGCCTTGAGTTATTTCAATTTCGAGCAGATTTTTCTTATTTCAATATCAGTTCGAAGTATTGCTGATCGGTTCTATTGCAATATGAGTAAATCACGATAACCAATAGACCCTAAAGATCTCCAAATCATAATGAGTTACAGCGCTAGTTACCTTTTTTGAGGGAGCGGAGTTACAGTGTCACTTTCACAATTCAAAGTCTGTCTGGCATTTTATCATGAAAACATAATAAATCTAACATTATTTGCGCTCACAAGTATGTGCTGAGAGCTTATCGTAGCATAAATTAGCATCCAATAATGTAGCAACAACAATATTACAAAGTTAAAGCTGATTACATTAGCTTAGATTGAGTTGCAAATAAACAAATTTCACAGTTCAAAAATCACAGATATCTAAACTAATCAAAAAAAGGTCATTTACCCACGCTGAGCGCCTAAATGTATACCTCTATGCATGCATAATGAATTCCGCAAGAAACGAACTGGCTTATTAGAAATCCAAGTACATAAATAACGCTTTGATTTTCAGTGGAAAAGGCAGGTCTGTAGGGAGTGTGGGAAATTCCGGTAGCGCCGAAATGTAGGCAAATATTTGGGAAACAAAGTAATTTATATTAAAAATTTTTCACATAACCAGATGACATCAGCAATTTTTGCTTAAATTTACACAAATTTGTCAAGCATAAATAGCGGTACGCAGTGCTAACAGTAAAGCAACAGCAGAGAATGTTGGAATGAGAGCAGGAAGGAGCAGTAGAGGGAACGGAAGAGCGCAAGAAAGGCAGTGAGAATGTGTCAATCCACACATAACAGCACACATGCGAGTAACTGTGTTATGTGACAGGAAAAAGATAGCTGAGCAAAATATCAAAAATAAAAGTAAAAACAACGAAAAAGTTGCCCAAAGTTAATTGGTGTGGAATTACGGAAAAATTCTCGCAAAATAAAATATGAAAATGGCAAAAATGTGTATATATACTGTACTGCACTCATATATACATATATATATATATATTTAAATACATATAAATCTCTCATCTGCCGTTGTTTTATTAAAAATATATATAGTACATACACACATATAAGCAAAGCATACATACTCACTTCCGAATTCGGCCATACCTACTTTTAAATAAATGTTTCTGCTTGTGTGTGTGTGCTTATTTGTATGAGCTGCTCAAACAAAGATGCAATCTTCTGATTCCTAATTGGATTATAAATGAAATTTGAGTGCACTGCAACAACAAAAAGTAGTGCTGTTGAGCTGCTGAGCTGCTTTACAAATAATAGCAACAGCAATTTGCAAATATTAGCAGCCACATAACTGTATACAGTAAACAGCACATAACAGTAGCTAAATAAATAATAGCCTACAATTTTGTAGCTTGTTTCTAAATAAAATTTATTAAGGCAATTTGTATCGCTTTAACGAAACTTATCGATGCTTTTCACTTGTGCCATTAACTTCAAATTCCTGTGAAATTTAGCTGGCATGTTAGTAATGTCTTAATTGAAGGTGAAATTAGTATTTTTAACAAGGCAAAACAATTATAAATTTCGTAATTAGTAAAAAAAAAACTGTTTATTATGTTACATAGTAGATTATATTAGGTTGGGATAGGTTAGGTGGATAGAGACGCATGTCCGTTGTGATGCCCAGTACCCCTAGTGTATGAGCCTAGAGCCTAGAGCCAGCCAGAAATTTATTGAGACGGCTAATATCTACTATGAACGTTTCGCCAAGTTCTTAGCTAGAAACGACAAGCAAAATTCAACCTTAACCGATCAAAAGCTAGACTGTGAAGGAGAAAATATTTCATTATTTTTGCTTCATTTTCCTGTCTGCAATTTTGACAGTTACGTCCTTCAAAATCTGTAGTCTCACCGCGTGAGTGTCAATGGAAGAGTGGCCAGTTAGGACACCTATCACTGTGGCTATAGAAATCTGGCTAAGGGCTCGTATAAAAGTTCCCTTGAGGTTTTACGTTCCACTCTAAGCCATAAAGCTTTCTCAATTCCACAAGTGGTAGTTGCTAACCAATGGCTACTAAGCTCGCGCAAAGTATACAGTCCGTGAGCTCAAGGAACACCTGTTCGTTTCTATCTTGATGGCGTTTAGGTTAGGATGCCTTTTCTTGTGACCTCATCGGCTTTACAATTTCCGACGAATACGCTGTAGTCAAGCATACAAAATAGTTTTATATGGTAGTAGCTTGATGCCACAGATAGCGAAGTCATGACTCCTTGACTGGCTTTGGCACACAGTCACCGAACTCTGGGTATATGTATATATTCGGAGTGGATCATACATCCTCAAAAGAAGCCAGATTTTATTGAAGTACATATGCTGCTACCTTAATAGCTGCCACTACTGCTTGAAAGACACTACAGTGGTCTGTTAGTCTGCAACAAGAGTTGCTTAAGAGCTCCTGACAAAAGACTCGCCTTCCCTTGCGCTCGATCCATCCGTGAAAAAGCTTACTACGTCTATTCTGCACCAGCTCAGCCCCACCCAAATATCCCTCGAAGGTATGTGCACGAAGAAAATGCAGCTAGGAGTAGGCTTGTGTGTAGTGGGTCAAGTTTTGATAACTTAATAGATTATTAATAGATTATAAAAAATTAATAAAGGTGTTTTGGTCATGTGGCTTTCAAAAAGAAATGAAATGCATAGAGTTTTATGTTATGGCCAAGAACTTAGCTTTATTATAAAGACAACGCTTCACCATTATGTTTTCTAAATGATTTCAGGCAAATGACCGATCCAACTGGCTCGAATAAATTCTAGCCCAAAATCAATTTTTTGACCATTTTTTTAAATATACGAGACATCAATAACGCCTCGAATATTGTCTTCTAAGGGGTTAATCATCTCGCGCTTATCTGTGTAGAAAATCGACTTCACATAATCCTTCAAAAACTGTCCAGCGGTGTTAAATCGTATGATCTTGAAGGCCAAGCCACAGCCCCTTGACGCGAGATAATGCGCTCACAAAAAGTTTCCTTCAATAAATTGACTGTTTCGTCAGCTTGTATGCCATTTAAGCTCGTTGGTTGGTACTTCTCGTTGGTACCAAAGGTCGATCACATCAATATCCCTCAATTCAGACAAGAAAAAGGCTTTAATCATAGCTCTACATTGTTCTACATTGACTTCTACAATGTGGCCGGCTTCTTTTTGAAGAAACATTGACCTATGATTCTCTCTGCTCTTAGAACAAATCAAACAGTAACTTTGTGAAGATGTAACGGCGTCTCAAAAATGATTTTTGTATTACCATCACTCCAAATGCGACATTTTGTTCGGCTTCCAATTTTATTCGAATTGGATTTTGTAAACCCCAAACCATGACCCTTTCGCAAAATCTTCTATAAAGTGGTTTTTCAAGGCCCCAATTGATGCAAACGTTGGCGGATGGACTCATTCGGGTCTTCTTCGATACTCTACTCCCCAGCAGCAATATCGTCTTCGATGCGCTCTGAACGTAGTGAGAACTCGATCACTCCGGCTCTAAACAACCGAACAGAGTATAAAAACTCTTGCAACTTGTAAAAATCAAAGCCAGGGAAATATCTTAAGCAGTAAAATGTCAACCAGAGGATCGGAATCCAAGCAATTTTACATACACATATACTATATAAAACTTAAACCGACATATTCGACATACATTATATAATATTTGCTGTATAGGAGTTGGGGAAGTCAACCGAATATTCGAAATTCCTGATATAATAGTAAAATACCAAAATTAGAATAATCGAAAATATGTGCTAAAATAAGTTGTTTGATTTCTATATTAAGGGGTTAGGTGGGTTTGAAAATTTCAAAAAATTGAGTTTTTTTTTTTTTGCTTTATTAAATTCTACAATACTTCTTGAATATTGTCCTAAATTTTAAAGTTGATCTGAGTAATAACTTCCGAGATACAGCCTTGAGAACTTATGCGTTCCAGGCTAGCTGCGCTAAGTGCCCCGTCTTTAAACGTGTTGCTCTCGAAACTGTGTTTTTGAAGTCGGTGAACACGATTTCTCGAAAAGTTATAGACCAATTTAGTTCGTATTGTGTACACGTTTTTAAAATAACATTATCTAGCTAAAAGGATTTTTTCTTATAACTTATTTTTTTGACCAATAACGGGCGAAAATTTTACCAAAAAATGCGATTTTTTGTTCAAAGTCTGAGAAAAAAAAAATTTTTAATATTTTTTTATTTTCTACGTTCAAAAACGAGTTTTAGTTATGTATTAACGGAATATGATTAGTTTTTTAATTTTATATTAACCAATAATAAGTTATGCTGTCCACGCCGAGAGCACTGTTTTGTGAGACACCCAGGAAAATGCGGTCTCAATGGCTGAATTTTCAACATTTTTGCATCAAATATTCAGAAGATATTGTTCGAATATGTACTTTTGATATAACCTATTATATTTTTCAAATATACGATTGCTTATATTTAAAAAAAAAAACGTAAAAATACCTTTTTTCGTACCACTGAATCACACCACCACCCACCAGTTCAGCTGAGATATTTTTTATTATTGTCTGCACAAATGTTGGATTTGAGAATTTTCTGAATTTTTAACTGCTTTCAGCCATTCAGCATTTTTTTGTTTGCTATAAACCAGTTTTAGACAAATTTATAAATATTTTATATTTCTTAACATTTGTGTTTATACCAAATGCCGTTCACAATGCTAATAGCCGTGCCATTAATAACTTGTTATAGAATTTTGTTAATGAATGTGTATGTTTTAATTGCCAATTAGCGTGACAGAAAAAATTCGACATTAATTCATTTTCATTTCATTACTTAATTAGTATTAATTAACGCATATTTGTTTATTTGGTTTAATTAATTTCAATTGGTATTGTACTTTTTTGCTGCAGGCGGCTTGTTTGGGTGAAAAAAATATTAAAAAAATATTAAAAAATTTTAATATTTTTTTAATATATTAACTTACTTTTAAGCTATTATGCAGCCGTAAAAATAATTCACAAATTAAGTAAATATTTTCACAAATTATTTTAATTTTTTTTTTGTAAATTAGGCCAGTAGCGCATATGCTCGCCTATATGTATTTGCTAAATATTGTTTTTCTGCATACAAAATTATAAATTATGGTGTTTACTGCGCACAGCTGTTGGCCAAACCGCAAATATAACAGTAAACAGCGACAAGCGTGCGCAAACAAAAGTAAGCGCCGACCAGCGGCTAACTGCTTAGTTAAACTGCAAATAGCGAAAACGCATGCATGGAGAGAGAGAGAGAGAGCGAGAGAGGGAAGTAGCGCTAAAATGCGCGAAATTGAAAGCGCCGCGGCCAGTTGAAATAGTTTAACCAAATTAGCGTGAAATTTGCTGAAATAATTGTGGTTGCCAATGTTTGTCAATTTGCATGGCAATAAATCGTTATTTTACGCTTTGGCAATATTAGCGCATTTTGCGGTGGCGAGCAAAGCTTTTTTAGTTTTTTTTTTTTTTATTTTTCCTTGTATTTTACTTTTGTTATTGTTTTGGCGCTGCTAAGTGGAAATTGTTGATTTACTGCTCTGGCAAAGCCTATGTGACATACACACGCACACATGCTTGTGCGCCGGTTGGAAAACCAATTTAATTTATATTTATACACTGCATGCATGTTGACTAGTGTATTTTTGAATATTTTATTATAACTTTTTTTTTTTTTGTTTGGTATTTTCATAAACCAATTATTTATGCTTGTTCTTGTCAACGCTTAGCTATTTATCATTGAAAATAAATTGCACTCGATTTAAATTTTATGTGCCATAAATAAAGTGCACTGCGGATACGAAATAAATTATTAACATACACAAGTACACACACTGAATATATACATATATACTAAGTATACAGATACGGGCTTGAATCGAAGGCTAGGTGTTTTAAAAAGCAGCTGATAGCTCTTGCAACTGTAACTTTTTGAAGTTGAGTGAGGCATACTTTTAGGCGCTTCATATTTCTGTCCCCTTTTTATGCGACAGACCAAAAATTGCCTAAATTCAAACGAAACCATTCAAGCTCCATGGTACCGAATATGTGGACACCAGTATCTATAGTTGACTTTTTACCGAAAATATCGGTCAATTTATGAGTTATACAGATTCAGAGAGAATATTTTCCTGGCAGTAGTATTTATGTGTATCAAAAATGGGTTGAGTCGGCTCAAAACTTCCCTGAGCCGCCATATTCGAACTTCCGGGTGACTATAAAGTGCATATATCGGCCAATATGTGTGCCTTAAATAGATTAAATAGATGCAATTGAATAAAACTTGACCAGGCCCCATACAACTATAACCAATATTTTCGAACATCCGGCTGATCTTCCTCCATATTATTGGTGATTGTGTGTGAGATACCTTAATGATACCCAAGTAAAATTTTTTTAGGATGTGCTAAAAGCTATAGTATATATAAAATTGCTTGGATTCCGATCCTTTAGTTGACGATTTACATTTTAAAATATTTCCTGCTTGATTCCTGCAAATTAAGAGTATAAATGTTCCGTTGTACGAACTTAGCCTTCCTTGTTCTTATTTTGTACAAACGTATTATCAAGAAACTTTGCTATTAAGACAGTCATCCGAATATCTTTCTAAGGTATAGGTAACAGAAAGTTTCCAAAGCTCTATTTGGTCTCCAAAAAGAGCACAGTGAGTTTACTCAACCATATCTACAAAAAACATCTCTTTTTCTTCTCTCTGAAGCTAAAGACCTTTACCCCATCTTGCAATATCAAAATATAATTTCGATTAATACTCATAACTTTCTTAAAAGAACACCTTGTATGACTCTCGTCCCATAAAAACGTTTTAATTTAATATTTCCTTTTTTATTTCCTCCACAAATTTCATTATAACTTTGTAGCAAATAACAGTAATTCATTCACCTTTTCATTATTGGCATTGCATTTCCCGTATATTTCCTATTTTATGGCACTACTACAGCGGTCAACTCAGCTCATGGCTCAGCTGTCGCGTCAAGGCTACAATATTAATAAATATAAAAACGCTGGCAAAGCAACCACAGGAAGAAGAACAAAATATGCGGAAAAAGAAGTGAAGAGTATAAGAAAAGATACAAATTTTATGTATGTAAGGCAATAATAAAAGCATTTATTTGTAGTGAAATGGGTGAATATGCCAGCCAGCTGCCTTAGCTAGGTGACTCACAGTCGTTTGAGAAAGGGCTCGAAACACAAAAAATTATTTTGGAACAAGTAGCGTTGTTTGGTAAGAATATAGAACTCGCAAGTATATTTTTAACTTGAAAAGCCTGCTCATGAAGATTGCATATTCCTTTGAGACTGATTTATAATTTGAAGCGCCTCTCATTTGGCGCATAAGCTGGCTGAATTTCGGCCCAATACCTGTCGAGTAATAAATTATATTAATATTTTTTATTATTTTGATAAATATTGCTATATTTTCATGAAAAACGCTGCTCATCAGCGCACAACACTTACAACAACAAAGCACCAGGCCTGTACATAATATTTTTGCTTGTGCTTGCCACATTAGGCCTCGACATGCTCTATATTTTTCGGCGCAAACTTGCAAACTGCACCGCCAGCAACAAAAGTAGCCATAACAAAAATAACAATAACAACATTGCGGCCTTTCATTAATAATTTATTCGCATTTAACGTTGAATAATTTGCTGACCGGAGCAGCAGACCGGTTGATTGCGCGCTGCGCTTGCTCGCTTGCTTTGTTGACCAGTCAGTCAGCCAGTCGGTCAGTGCATCGGTCAGTCAGTCAACCAGTGTGGTTGCATACTCTCTCTCAGTTCAAGCGGCACTGCGAGCGGTGTGTGCAAACAGTACAGGTCAGACTGCAGCTTTTCGCAACACACAAAAACCCAGCACTGCAGGTCAACTAAAGCATACATGCAGGCGCAAATTTATATGTGTTAATGCGTGTGTGTTTGGGTGCATTTATTTTGCACTGGCTACTTTTAATGCAGTTGTTGAGGGAATTGAATACCTAATTTTATACCAAAAAGCAAATAAATTAGTCTGACATAGCTGTCAGCTTATAAAATTTCCAAATAGCCACTCACAAAAGTCAAATGAGAATGCATGAGCCTGCATGAGTGACTAGCGACTGGCATTGAGGTGTAAGTTACTTGATGTATAGCGCTTGGAATTACATATGTACATATACATACATATATGTGTTTGTATTAAAATGTCTGTATTTGTGTTGGCTTATTTATGCGCCACTTGCCAACCGCACGCTGCACGCCTGCTTTCCTGCTCTCGGCTAGTGCAACGCAGAGCAGCCCTTAAGCCTAAAAGTATGCCATCATCAGTGCAAAGTTCATTATTTATGCAACACGCTGCTGCACAAACAACAACTCGCACTCATACATAAACAAGCATTAATTATGCATTGTCACATACACACATACACATACATACACGTATACAGGCATACATATTTAGCATGCCAGCTATAAATAACCAAAAAGTAATTGTCTAATTTCAACATCAAAAAGCCCTAATAAAACACTGTGGCAACACTGCAGCATCACCGTAAATTGTTTCAAGCCTCTGTAGCGCTGAGTTTGCAAAGTACTAAATTACTAAATACTAATTTTCGTGTAATAAAAAGTAATTTCAAATGTTGCAACTTTTTTGCTGCTGCACTTTCTTTTGTTTGGCAGTAAATTGCGCCCTTGACCGTTGCACAATGCGTTGAGATTGTTTATTTTCTTAGTTTTGTTTTTTTTTGTTATTTTTTACCCTAAACAATTGCAAAATGAAACTAAAACTATGCTTAAAAGCACAAATGATAAATAAGAAATTAGTATATTCAAATATAAGTAGAGACAGTTGCTGAGTAATTGGAGCATGACAACGTAAATAGTGCAAAAGGGATTTGAAAAGCTTGCAAGTATGCCGATGGCATAATAAATTTTAAATGCTAAATTATTGACGACCCAGATAATATGCCAAAATGTCATGGTCAAGATATAAAATTAAAGAATTTATCTTAACTTTTTGTAACTTATTTTGCTGGAGCTTAAAAAAGCTCAACTAAGGGCTTTTTTCAATATTTCTAGATTTTTAATGTATATTAGTGGCCGCTAATTTTTCTGCTTTATTAGCGTAGACACAGCTTACGCGGTTACAGCCGAGTTTAAAGAGCATGCCATTGGAGATTATAAGTGTAGCCATATTCTTCTCCACTCTAGTCTTTCCAAGAGGAGGTCTCCCTCTTTCTCTGTTTTCCCCGACGAGTACTACTCTCAGAGCTGTCGTATTTTTTATGCGACCGCCATCAGCTTTTTCTTCTACCTGCACTTCATACAATTCTAGATTTTTCAGCTACAATAATGATATTAAAAAAGTTCAATTATCCTCTGCCATATAAAAAAAATTATATGCGACCGCTAAGAGCTTTTTTTCAACTAAGCTTGCCTTCGACATATTTCTTAAATTTTCGACTACCAGAAAACTTTTGAAAAAAGCTCAACCATCTTCATTTTCATATTTCCAGTTTTAAAAAAATAACAACAGCTTTTTTTTTTAATTATGCTTGCACTCGATATATTTATTGAGATTTGCTACTACCAGTAAGCTTTTCAAAAAAAGCTCATGTCTTTCCTTTGGATATTTCAGGCATTTAAAAATACTTGTGCGACCACCAACAGCTCTTTTTCAAATTATCCCTTGACATATTCCTTAAGTTTTTTCTACTACAAAAAAACTTTCTAAAAAAGCTCAACCATTTTCTTGTTAATAATTCTGGCAATTAAAAAAATTATATGCGACCGCTAACAGCTTTTTTTCTAATTATGTTCGCTCTTGACTTAGGTTTTTTGGCTATCACAAAGCTTTCTTAAAAAGCTCAACCATCTTCATATTCCTTAAAAAATACCGTTAACAGCTTTTCTATATTGATCGACATTTTTCTTAAATTGCGCTGGAACAACAAAGCTTCCCATAAAACTCAGCTTTCTACTTTTGGACCTAGTCCTCAAATTAATAACACTTTTAAAAGCTCTTTACTTATTACACGAACCCTTTCTCATAAAACTCAGCTTCTACTTTTGTACTGTAGCCCTCAAATGAATAACACTTTTAAATGCTCCTTACTAATTACACGAACCCCTGACAATTAATACTCAAAATATTAGCCGTGAAGTAAATTATTCCTTTTTTTTTTAAATAATGATTTCTTCTGTTAAATAAACCTAAATATTTTCTAAAGTTTTTCTGTTAGAACAAAGATTTTAATGAAAGCTCAGCTTTCTTATTTTTAATTATGCTTGCATTTAAGGAAAAAAATTGCAACCTGTGAAAGCTTTTTTATTCCAAATATGTTTTTTCGATGGGAAAATCCAAAAGCTTTTTAAAATAATTACAGTTTTTTTTAATCAAAAACCTAAAAGCTCTTAACTTTTTTTTTATAAAATATGCCTTTAAAAAAATCAAACATATTTCAGTCCAAGAGCTTTTCGTACCAAAAAAGCTTTTAATAAAAGCTCAAGAGCCGACATTTTTTAAATTAAAAGCCTAAAAGCTCTCTACTTTTTAGACAAAATATGCTTTTAAAACAGTCAAAAAAGCTTTTAACAATGGAAGTAATCGCATTCTATTAAATCAGCTTGGAACTTAGACATTATGTTAATAACGGTTTACCTAATACCAAATGATTGTTTATGACAGGGTAACCCTGATGACTGATGAAATTACTCTCTCTGTTCTTGATATACTAGTAAACGATATAGCTGAGATCAAGCAATAAAGATTTTTAAATTTAAAGCAAGAAAAAGTACATTCCTAGGTCAAGACACAATGCGAACAATTGCAATGAGTCTTTTCTTCTCACTATAGAGAGCGCTCAGATATCTTTGAAGTACTACTTCATACTAAACAAGGTGCTAAGATATCTTTGAGGGAGATCAACAACAGGACTAAGGTGTTTGGAATATTGAGAATATGCTTTACAGCAGACAATTTTTATGAGTTTCTGCTTCAAAATTTGACATCGATATCTCAAAAACTGATAGACTTGAGAAATTTACTAACCAACTAGCATTTTTTTTTTCTAATAGTTTCGTGAAGAGGTTCCAATAGTGATGACAGAGATCGTTTGATGACAGCCAATGATGCTTAGCATAGGGTTAGTCCAGTTATCGCCGTATCCAGGCTTACGTAACCGTAATGTATATGGCTTCTATCCAGCCGTAAACCATGAATCTTTATCAATTTTATTTCTTTGAGAAATATTTAATGCCGTACCAACAAAAACAACAGTCTAAAATTATGGTCAGGTCCTTTTCCATTTAAGATAACGTTTTTATCGGAAGCGTCGATATCGGACCACTATATCATATATGTAGCTACCATACGGGGTATGACAATTAAGTAATGAGACTGATTCCATAAAAACCGTATATTTGAAAATTATTCTACAACTCTGCCATCCCCTTCAAAGTAGGCCCCTTGGGCAGCTATACAGCGATTCCAGCGGGTTTTCCATGCTTCGTAATATTTCTGGAACGCCTCGACTAGGATGTCCGCTAGTACCCTCGTCACGGCCGCCTGGATGTCCGTAATCGACTCAAAATGAGTTCCTTTGACCACCGATTTTGTTTTAGGAACAAAACAAGTCACAGAGTGACATGTCGGGCGAATAAGGCGGTTGTTGCAACACGGCGTTCCCTTTAGAGGCCAAATACTGGGACACGCTGAAGGCGGTGTGGCACGGCGCGTTGTCGTGATGAAGGATCCAGTTACGAGCGATGTCTGGGCGCGCCCTGTTGACTCGTTTTCGCAATCTTTCGAGTACTTGGCAATAGTAGACTTGATTCACAGTTTTCCACGGTGGAACGAATTCTTTGTGGACGATTCCACGGCTATCAAAAAAAGCAATAATCATCGTTTTCACCTTCGACTTGCTCATGCGAGCTTTTTGCGGGCGGGGGGCGCGCGGAGACAACCATTGTGAGCTTTGGCGTTTGGTTTCCGGGACTAAGAGCACTATTACCATACACTCTTATAGTACAATTTTAGCGTACGTTTCCGAAGCTGTTTCGCCCAATCTGGCGCAAAATTTTATCGCGACGCGTTGCTCTCGATTTCGTATTTCCATTTTCGTGATGAGCACTACAAACACACGTCTACTCAACTTGACGCAGCAGGCGAACTAAATAAGCTAGAGCAATGGTACATATATCAATAGAGAGGGGAGGGAGGCCGGAAAAAGAGAAAGGGAATTTCAAGGTCACAGGTTAATTACAAGCGCGGCAATAAAATCAGTCTCATTACTTAATTGTCAAACATCGTATAAACTCATCCATCAAAATCAAGCACGTGTATGGAAATCTTTTCCATTTGACAAGCTATCGTCACGAAATTTTGCATAAATATTTTTCCAATGCAAAGGTACAATCTGCGTAGATATTATTCAGAACGGATCACTATAGCGTATAGTTACATTACACATCATCTTGTGAGAAATGGACGAATTTCGGCCGGAATCTAAGTTTAGAAATTTTATTTGAATGTATTATATCTTTGTATGTATATCTTTTTCATGTTTTTCGCAGTCTCTAACTAAAAGTAATTCTAACAATTTCAACGAAATAATATTTTCGCATTAAAAATTGCAAGTAATAACAGGCAATTGCATCAAAACAAAATCACAGCTGGCAAATTCTAGGAAATCAACGCTGGCTGGCGCAATTAAAATGTTTTAATTGCAATTACAAATGCAGCACAGCAACCGGAGTAATCTATTTACGCTAGCAAAATACACACACACAAACATATTTGTGCATAAGCATATTTTATTTGCGTCATTTCCACTATGCGTTGTAATAAAAATAAATAGCAGCACATTACAGCTTGCACAAGTAATGCACTCTCTTACGTGAGCGGCAATTGTAAGTGAGCTCGTGTGAGTGTATGCAATGCATATGTGTAAGTATGTGTGTGTGCCTGGCAAAATATATCAATAACATTCGCCTTGACGTCCAACATAATTCGCAGTCAAAGCGAGTCAAGCGAGCGTACACAGCCAGGCATTGCCCCTAAGTGTCAGTGCTGCCAAGTTGCATATGTGTAAGTGGCACTGGCAGCCGCAACAACAATAACAATAGCAATTGCAATACCAACGTCAACAATGTATAAAAACACTAACCATAATGCGAATAAGAGAAATGCTACTGAAAATAACGGAAATACCATACAAAAGAAAATGGTAAGGAAAATGAAAATAATAGCAATAAAAATAAGAAGTAAAAATAATGCTTACAAATAATGAAGAAAATGCGCTGCCAGAGTTATATTTATATATATCATGCAACTACAATGTCAATGTGGCAGCATAAGGAGGGGATATTATAAGGAGTAAAAATGTTATTTACGAGCGAGCAAGCACGCGCTCTCTCTCTGTAATATATAACTACATTACATACATACTCGTATATACATGCATATAATGAAAATATAAGGCAGTCGGAAGGCAGCGCAGATGAAGCAGAGAAGTAACAATTTTTCAAAAATTACAACAACAACAATAACAAATATTCACACAGTAAATAAATATAGCACAAGAAATGGGCAAGCATGAAATGTATGCCAGCGAAGAGCGAGAGCGGCAATAAATATGCAGCGCAGCGCGCATTATAAGCAGCGGCGCTGGCAGTGGGTTGGCGCAAAAATGCTGTTTAAAGGAAATAATATACTGCTTGCAGTGAAAGCAGCAAAAACAAATGGGTGGCAAACAATGCAGTTGCCAACAACAAAATGGAAAAAAAGCAACAAAATATAATAAAGAAAAAATTGAAGAAAGCAGCGGCGCTGGCAGTGGGTTGGCGCAAAAATGCTGTTTAAAGGAAATAATATACTGCTTGCAGTGAAAGCAGCAAAAACAAATGGGTGGCAAACAATGCAGTTGCCAACAACAAAATGAAAAAAAAGCAACAAAATATAATAAAGAAAAAATTGAAGAAAGCATAAACAAAAAAAAAAAAAAAACAGTAAAAAAATAATAAAAATAAGAACCAGAAAATAATACCCTCTACAAATGAAAGAGTTTTCCATGCAACAACTTAATTTTTATCGGTCAGTTTGTATGGCAGCTATATCCTATAGTGATCCGATTACAACAATATATTCAGAGACTGTAGCAATGCCTTGGATAATAATATATGGCAAATTTCGTGTAGATATCTTGCCAAATAAAAGAGTTTTCTAAACAAAGACTTGATTTTTAACGATCACTTTGTATGACAGCTATATGCTATAGTGCTCCGATCTGAATAGTTTGCTGGAAGCTAGTAGCCTTGTCTACGGTAATAGTTTATACGAAAGCTCGTGAACATATCTTGTCAAATAAAAAAGTTTCCCATACAAGGATTTGATTTTGGTCGGTCAGTTTATATGACAGCTATATGCTATAGTGGTCCGATGTCAGCAATTCCAGCAATTTAAAAGCTTTTTGAGGAGAAAATTTAGTGTGCAAAATTTCAGACTGATATTTAAAAAACTGTGGGTTTAATTCGTATATTCACAAGCAGACAGACGAACAGGACTAAACCGACTCACTTGTCATTATATAAATACTTTATAGAGTCACCGACATTTCCTTCTCGATATTAGGAATTTACTGACGAACTTCATATACCCTGTTCAGGATATAAAAATACAAATAAAGCAAATCATAACTGTACGTAAATGGGAGCAAAGCGAAATTGATTGTAATGCTGCGCACGAAAATACAAATAATGTTCAATGCGCGCAAGTATGCAGGTTTATATGTATATTTATATATGTATATGTACATATATGCAAAATATATATTAAAGTATGAGTATGAGTCTGTGTATTTTGTACAATTGCTGACATTTTTGCTGTGTGGAAGTATTACAGTAAGTATTGCCGGACCACGTAAAGCACAAGAGTTAAACTTTTCCGCAAATAAAACTAGCTTGAAGCCATTTTTAAGCCACAAGGACATGCAGGGATAGCAGATAATCAACTGGGTATTACTACAAAGTTGCCGTTGGTGGTTACAGCTTGGTTTTATTCATCAAATAATCATGAAGGTGATGCATTTTCTGAGATTGACAAGTCGCAGTCTCTTAAAAAGAGCTTTATTCAAATTCAAAGTCGAATGAAATTCAAGGAAAAGAATGTTTAGATTTTTAATACAAACATGACAACAACAACTAGGGTAAAAAAGTACCAAAGCTTTTTTTCTCTAAGTTTCCGATTTTGACAACACTGAGCAGATCTTATGTTAAATTAGAACTCTTATTTCAAAAGCTCGAAAGATATTTTTCTACATAAGCTTAAAGCTCCTTAGCCTTAGTTTTACCCAAATACAGCAAAGATGTTTTTTAGAAACCGCTTTTCATCAAAAGCTGCAATAAAATGATAACTTTCAGGATTTTTTAACCGATCAGCATCCTTATGAATGTTTCGCATAAATTATTAAAAATACAATTTTATGTATTTTGATAGAAGCACTTTTTCCTCACATTCTCTTTATTGGAAACTTTAAAAACTAATAATGTATCTTAAAAATTCGCAAAAAGCTCTTACTCAGCATTATAAAGCTTAATAAAAGTTACTTTTTCTTACGTGCACTACATTGAGCATACTAAATTAATGAAAGCTCTAAAGCTCTTTTGATTTTTCTTAGTAAAAGCTCTTTTTCCACCAGTATGGTAAAGTGATAACCTTATGGAATGGGAATCTTAGTAAAAGCCTTGGACATTTTTTTCAACGTTGTGCACTTTAATAGAAAGCTCTACTTCTATCCACAATCTACAATAAGAACCTTAATAAACCAAACATTAAGATAGAACTTGAAGTTGATTCACAGCATTGATGGCTTTAATGAAAGCACAAAAGCTTATTACAATCTGGATTAAAATCTTTAAAAAACGCAAACCCTAAAATATATTATGAAGCTGATGCACAGCATTGACCACCTTAATGAAAGAAACTTTCACCAAAGTTCTAGAAGTTCTTAAGTGAAAGCTCTTCTTGCACTTCTATTATAAACTGATAAAAGTTCTAGAATATTTTCTTTCAACATTGTGAACCTTACAAAAAAGCTCTATTTCTAGCTGTACTCTACATTAAAATCAATAAAAACGAAAACCTTAAAATAGAAGCTGATGCGCAGCATTGAAGACTTTTAGAGCACTTTCACCAAAGCTCTAGAAATCCGTAAGCAAGAGCTCTTTTCGCATCTATATTATAAGCTAATAAAAGCTCTAGAATATTTTCCGACGTCGTGAACTTTGCTAAAAAGCTCTATCTCTAACAAAACTTTCACAAAAGCTTTAGAAACTATTCTCATTTGAGAACCTGATTTACGTCCATAACAACCATTAACCATTTTTCTAATACATACGTCATATAGAGACCCCTTAAAAAGCTCCAAAGCTTTCATTTCATCCACACTCAAAATTGACCAGCCAGCTCATTTTTTAACACATATGTACGTAATAATGAAGTCTTTTAAAAAGCTTTAAAGCTCACATCTCATCAGTAATCTCAAGCTTTTTTATTTAACTAAAATCTATTTCGTTCTATAATATTGTATTTGTAAGAACTGAAAGCTTTTTTCTCGTTGAAATAAATCGCCATTCTTTTTACTATGTATTTATGCCAAAAAGAATGGATTGCTTTCAACACATCCTTCAACCATGCCAACAAAAAATTGACATTGTATATTAGCAATATTTACGCTATGCGACCACGAAATTCTACTAAGGACTCTGAGTACTCACCAGCACTTACACTCGCACATATATCATGCACACACATATACACACAAGCAAGCTTTCATTACTTTGTTATGTGTTTCCTTTGCTCCGTTGAGCTACAAGCTTTCATTTCATTTCTATTACAACTGACAAACACATGAAATAATTAAACAACAATAGATGATGGCAAAAGAAAGTGGAGAAGCGTGAGCAAAAACTATGATTTACCAAGGATATTAATGACGACAAACGCAATAGTGGTGGAAGAAGTAGTGAGATGGAACTAATGTTCATATGAGCATATGTATGTATACTTTTGTGTGGGTATATACACATATACATACATACATATGTATGTGTTAGTGCTCGCACTGTTATCTCTTGTGGTGTTGGCAGTGCTGATTGTTTTTGGTGTTGTCAAGTGCTGTTGCCGAGTGATGGCGTCGCTGATAGCGGATGTTGATATGGCTGATAAATGTCCAACTATTTTTGTTGTTTGTCCAATTGCAAGCGCACGTAGACAAACAAACAAACAAACAAAGAGACAAGCAAACAAATACTTGGCTTAAATGCTACGTGCGCTTCACGCAAGCCGCAGCGCTGTGTCCGACAGCCGGGAAGCTGTGTGCGGAGGGGAGTTGTGCGCCAGTAAGGTCAAGTGAAATGCACAAAAATAAATAAATTAGTGGAATTATTTCTTGGTATTTAATTACAAGCGATGAATGCGTGTGCAATAGAAAGGGCAAAAAGCGAAGTAGAAATAATTGCTGAGGAATTTTTGTTGAGAAAAAAATAATAAATGAAATGAAAGCTGCACACATGAAAAGTGAGTGGAATACAAAGTAAAATTTTTCGCTGGCTGACGGATATAATACTGCTGCGAGAGAACGCTGTACAGAATTATTAAATTAAAAATAAGAAATTGCTTTCTGCTTGCGTTTGTGAGTCTTAGTTACTGAGAGAAGTGAAGGAACTAATATTTTTGGTTCATAAAAATTAAAAAATTTTCAAAATATAAATATGCAAAATATGCTATATGTAATTACGGATAATTTTATTTGCGAATTTCGTTTAGATTAAATATGTAAATAAAATAAATTAAAATTATTTTTTTTAATTTAATTATTTTTCTAATGCTAGTAATTAAAAATTAATTCAGATTTGTAAACATTTTTACTTTTTGTTCTTTTTTTATGAGTTAATTAAATTATTTTTTGAAAAGTGTATTCTTCTAGGAGTTATTAAACTTTTTTTTTGCATGGGTGTATTTAAATTAGTTAAAATAAAAATAATTTTTTTTCAGTATTTTTTGTTTCTCTTTTTAATAATTAATAATACAATTTATTTAATATTTGAATTTTTTATTAAAATTAACCACAAAAAATTACACATTTCATATTAAAATTTAAATATTTATTTTTACTCCATTATTTTTTTAATTTTTTTATCTACTAGAATGAATATTGATTTGTAAATATTTTTACTTTTTGTTCTTTTTTGTTCACTTTCTTCTATAAGTTATAAAACTTATTTTTTTAACTGTGTTTAAATTAATTAAATTAAAAAATAATTTTTATTTCAGTATTTTTTTTTTATTAATGAAAAGTTCAGTTAATAAAATATTTGGAATTATTGTTAAACTTCTTTTCAAACATATCAAATATGACCCATTGTCATCACTGGTGGATTAAGGTCCCCAACACTGAGTAAATGGAAATATATATAAATATTTTAAAAGTAAATTTTAAGCACTATTTACAACTCAAGGTCATTCAATGCCTTTTCATACAAAAATTATTTTAAATTTTCTCAAATTGGCTCTTAGCCCTTAACATCTCCATTTGTAGAACCATTATTTACATCCTACTTAAGACAATACAAAATAATATTCCAAAAGAATGTTCCCTTAAAAATTTCGCATCCACATAAAAGCTATTTATTGCCAATTTCTTTCAGTGAATCAAAATCAAAAATTATTTAAAAATGTTCACAAACTACTCCTTAACCCTTAACATCCTCATATGTGGAACAATTAATTACAACCTTCTTGAAACAAAGCAAAATAATATCACAACAACCCCTACCTGTCAAAATGTCTAATCCATTTAAAAATGATAATATAATTAGCTATCAGGTCCACAAGACCCATTCTCACTGTTGACAGGTTAAACTTATCTTACAGTAATTCAAAGGAAAGGATATTTGTTCAAGCTGTATTTATTCTAATTCAATTTTGTAAGATATTTCTTATGATTTATGGCAAAGTACATAGTTATTTCAGCTTCTTCCAAATATTTTTTTTTTTTTTTAATTTTAGCTTAACCCTCAAGTAATTTTGTTTTCAAGAGAATTGAACATAATTTCTACGAGTAAACGTCACTACTAAAAATACGCAGGTTTCAAATATTTTTATATGAGACCTGGCAGGTCAATTCGACCCTATGTTAATATCGACGGGTTAAAGATATAGACAAGTAATTAAAAATACTACGGTCAAATTAAATTTCAAACTTTATTTCTATAACAAAAGATCTAAAATAATTGTTATTATTTTTTATTCTGCTGATTTCTTAACCCTTAATTAAGCTCAAATGAATCGTATATAAAATCAAAAACTTATTTTCACTGCGTACAAAATAAGTAATATTATTAGTATTGTGTTATCAAATACCAGATCAATGTGACCCGTGGTTACCGCTAAAGGGTTAAAGTAAATATGTGTAATTTAATATAAGACCGAAGTCTGAAATTATTTCTTACTCTCAAGCAATTTTACATACAATGTTTTGTACGTAACCCACTAGGCATGTTTTTTTCAATTCAAATTTTGCTTTAACCCTTAAATGTTCTGCCATCCATAACAATTAACCAGAAACTACATCTAACTTCGTCATTTTATTTAGTTATATGCTTGCAAGTGTAACTTCTAAATATAAAAAAATTAATTCTTTGGAAGAAATAAAGCATAAATTGTAATAATATTATTATACGATTTTCAGTCGGGTCAGTATGGCCCACCGCAATTAATGTTGGGTTAAAATTATTGCAGTAAGATAAAACAATTTTTAATTGGCTGCTGTTTGCTCCTTATTGATTTCAGCGAATGCCATAAAAACTATTTCTCTCTGAACTTTTTCTTTCTTGAAAATTTAACTTAACCCTTAATTGACAATAATGTTTTATAGACAGTGCAGACTCCCCTATGTAAGCACTTCCAAGAATAACATTCAATAAAGCAAGCAATTTGTAGTGGAAAAAATAACAAATATTTGTATACGGCTACGATATTCATGCGCTGTTTATATGTCTCACAGTCTCTTGTGTATTTTAACCCGATATTTCTGCCGTATTTTTTCCAGTATTATTGAATCGTGTGTTGGTAAAAAGCAAAATTATGCGCAGCAAAAAGTGCGTATGTATTGAAATAGAGTATACCAGTAAACCAAAAACAGTTCAAAATGGTGATTTATATAAGTACATATATTTACATATAACTCTTGATATCTGGAAGCTTCATAATCTCGAACGAATTAGGTTAATTGACAATTTAAAGACTTTCCTGAGTCAATAAGACAATAAAGTGTTTTAGCAAAATTAAATTTCGGTGGCTTAAGCCTTGACGATAAACTTCTGGTACCAATTCAACTGACTCGCTGCTTCTGTTCATTCTGCTTTTTAGAATACAACCTTTATTACCTTGTTATAGTTAGATAAGAGCTTAGAAGTTGCTTAGGGTATTATAATATATTAGCAGAAGCTTACTAGACTGCATTGAGCGGTCGAAAATTAACATTAGAGCTCAGAAAGTGAAACCGCAGTTTTTTATTACAAGGTTTTCAGTTTGCTATAATTCAACAGACTCCCTTCTTTTGAAGCTCTCGTTTGTACCTTAGTTACTTCATCGAATATAATACTGAACTGAAAGTTAAGCCCTCAAAATATTGATCCACAAACTAATAAATCGGTTAGTTTCATTCACACGACAGCTTGAGTGATATAACCGAAACGATTTCGAATTTTATGTAATCGAGACATTTGCAGAACTTGCATAAGTCGAATAATTCTGTTCTCATGACAGGCTGGTCGACAAAACCGAAACTGAAGCTGGACTTATATGCAGCCCAAGCCTTTAGTTAACATTCCTAAAAAAATATTTAGAATTATTTTAATTCAATTTTCAGTCATTAAAGTATAAACTTTTTGCTTACCAGTAGGTTGAGGCTGATATATAATATATTAATGACGCCTCATTGTTTACTTGGTTATTCTGCGCTTGATTATGGCGTCTGCGTATTTAAAACAGTTTTTAAGAAGCTTACAAACCTCATATACGTACATATGTAGTAAGCATACATAATACTGATATATAAGTACTTATGTGTCTATCCACATGTGCTTATATGTATTTGTGCACTTTCATCTGTCGAACAAATGTGAATTTGATGTATCCGCCGCACACAGGGGAAATCAAATTCATATTAAATGCTGCTACGGCTACGAAGCAAGAGGGCAATTTAACGCTGGCTCAAAAAAAAAAAAAAAAAACAGAAGAGTAGAAGTAGCAAGCGCAAAAAAAGAATGAGCGGCAAACTTTCGGAAAAAGAAAAAAATATATATAAAGTTGTGCTTGAAAGAAAATGAAATTAGCGCAAGTGTGAAATAAGTGTAATCGAATGACATTAAAGAGCAATTAGAGGAAAAGGGTTATATGAAATGATGTTATTTACAAATAGTGTTCAAGTGTCTTTAAGGGTCTCTTGCTTATATAAGAGTGTGTTAAGCAAGATAACTACTGTGAAAATGTCGATGGTTGATTGCGACTTTATTTCCACAACAATTTCTTTAACAGAGGTACATATGTCAAAGTAATGAAATTTGTCCCTGAATTTCGTAATATCATATATTCGTAGTTTTTTAGCAAAGATTAGCGATACTTATAATGCATTTAAAACACTGCAGAGTTTTCTCTACTTTTTGAAACCTTTTAGACATGTAATATATTAAGCTCTTCTGATATATTAATTATACCATATTTTATTCTTTCGAAAGAATATTTACGAAATATGAATCCGCACATTTCGTGGATAGTCCGAGCTCGCAAACAAATTCAACAAGACTGCTCAAATAATTATTTACATATATATATTATAATATATCCAAAAAAATATCTTGGGTCATAATAACAAGCGCATCATTCTTTAAATCTAACCGTACGAAGCCAAGATAACTAGGTGAGCAAGAGTATAGCATAGCATTAGCGTAGCTATCGTCATAAAATTACGTGAATATTTTGTACTGTTCCCCTATTTTGCATCCAAGTTGCCAGGTTACTATTCCTTCAATAGCTGTTGTCCGAAATTTAGTACTTCTGAGGTTTTTTTTACTATGAATAATAAAAGTAGATGCTACGATTTTTTTTCTCATTTTTTCAATGCAATATTTTCAAAAAAAGATGGTGTCCTCTCTACTAACTAAAGTCATTGTGGCTTTATTGAAACTTTAGTTTCTCATTATGTTCATCTTTTCGGTAAACTTTATAGTGAAATCACCATAAGGCTTTATTTTAAATTTATTTTTTGAAACCTAAGAAAAATCATATTCAGATTTTTGTACTCAACCCAAATAAGGTGACCCAAAAAATAAGGTGACATTTGAATTTAAACTGCGCGCGTCAACGGATTTGGAGAATTATTTTTTTTTTAGGTTGGTAGTACTGTCAGTCACATTTATGTCAAATTTCATGTCAAAATATTCATTAGTGTTTGAGATACGTATCGTTTTGTGAGCTGCTAAAAGTGAGTTTTTCGTTTTTTGCGATGTCGAAATTTGATGAGCAAAGAATTTGCATTAAATTTTGTTTACGGAATCAATTTTCTGCTGCGGATACGTTGAGGATGGAGCAGAAAGCCTTTGGTGATGAGGCTATGTCTAAAAAAATTGTTTACAAGTGGTATAGTGAGTTCCAATCCGGCCGTGAACGTGTCGAAGACGAAGAGCGTCCAGGGCGACCATCAACCTCAACCGACGAAGCTCACGTTCAACAAATCGAAGATTTGGTGTTGAAAAACCGTCGATTAACAATTAAAGACCTTACTGATGAAGTTGGCATATCGAAAGGCTCAGCCAATACCATTTTGAAGGATGTATTGGGCCTCAAGCGCGTCAAATCTCGACTGGTAACGAAAACAATGAGTTTTTTGGAAAAAAAGGCGTCGCGTTGAAGTGTGTGAAACGATGCTTTCCGACTACCAGAGTGTCATGAAATGCATTATAACAGGCGATGAGACTTGGATCTATGCTTACGACCCCGAAACAACCGATCAATCGAGCGAATATCGTGCCAAAAGTGAGCCGAGACCAAAAAAGTCGCGCCAAAGTCGCTCAAAAATCAAGGTCATATTGACTGTTTTCTTCGATTATCGTGGTGTTGTGCATTATGAATTCCTTCCAACCGGTCAAACAGTCAACAAGGAATATTATTTGAACGTTATGCGTCGTTTGCGTAACGCTATCCGCCTAAAAAGGCCGGAATTGTGGAAAGACAATTCTTGGTTTTTACACCACGATAATGCACCATCTCATACTGCTCTCGTAATTCGTGATCATTTCGCCAAAAACTCATCTTATCGTTCCCTAACCACCGTATTCACCTGATATGGCGCCGTGCGACTTCTGGCTGTTCACCAAGCTCAAAAGACTGCTCAGGGGACACCGTTTTTATACGATAGAGGAGATTCAAGCCGCAGCGAAGACGGAACTGAAGGCCATCCCGGAAAGTGACTACAACCAGTGTTTCGAAGATTGGAAAATCCGTTGGCATAAGTGCTTTGCATCGGGAGGGGATTACTTTGAAGGGGATGAAATTGATTTGGAATAATAAATAAAGAATTTTCAAAATAAATACAATGTCTGTGCCTTATTTTTTGGGCACAGTAGTACATCTACCCAGCCACTGTACACAAAACACAATAGCAAACAAAAAATAGCTCTTAACAAATTAAGTCATTCCAGTTTAGACAGTCAACCAAACTAATTAATTTATACATAAATATATATTTTCAAACATACATATATAAGAAGAAAATGACAGATAACAAAGGCGAAAATGGCAGTAAAGTGAAAACAAAAAGAAATAAGAAGAGTTTACAATAGAATTATATTTTTAAAAAGATTTCCGCTGACTACATGAACTAAAAAGCATAGAAATAGATACATTGTTGCGTACTAAAATGGCAACACAAAGCAAAAGAAGAACAAAAAAACAAGGCGATAAAACAAAAGAGTTTATTTGACGCTACTTTGCTGCAAAAACAAAACCTTTTAAGTGAAAAGTAGAAAAGCGTATATGAAAAGTGAATTTGAAACACAAATTGAATGAAAAATAAAGTAACAAAAAGGACAACTAAATAAAAACAAAAGCGATAAAGAAAATCTAACAAAAAAATAAATAATAACAAAAACGATAAAGAACATTTTATATTTAGTGAAAACAATAATTTTCTGCTACATTGCAGATTAGCAAAGAATTTAATTTTTTCGGCAACATTTAAGTTCATACAAAAATTTTCTTTCTACAAATTTTGCATTTTCTTTTTCCGCTACATTGCCTGCTTTATTTTGGTCAGCGAACACATAAAATGCACAGCTTGTTTAGCGAAGAAAAAAATCGCCACGCGCTGAAAGTGAGCCGCTGCTAATTACGAATTCCTGCAGATTTATGCTACTCATTAGGCTATTAAATGCGGCAGTCAGTCGCATAGAACGAAGCAAATGCAACATGACAAGATTTTAATTAATTTTTTGAATTACGACAAAGGCATTTAATGGCATAGCTGAAGGGCAGTGAGCAAGCAACACTTGTAGGGGATGATAGTGCGCTGAATGTGTATGTATGTGTAGCATGGAGATGTATGTGTGGCATGTAGATGTATGTGTATGTGTTTTCAGCAAACATATGCCTCAATAATGAGTAGGTACATGTATACATGTAGCCAATAGCCGAAATTTGTAGACTGAACTTTTGTCAAGCATTGGCGTACACAATGTTACGTATACGCCCGGGGTGGTCAAAGCCGCATACTTAACTTTTGGTGTGCAAAATATTTAATTAAGATAAATTGTGCTGGCTTTTTTGTGTGTGGGAGTTGTGGTATATAAAAAGATATGTGAAAATACGCGCTGAGATAAAAAAAAAATAACAACTAAGTGTCAATCAAAATAAACCTTTTCGAGTTCATTGTGGGCAATAAGTGGACATATACATATATGTATAGTAATTAACGTATATTTTATAGTTGCGCTTATGTGCATATGTATTTTTATTGAATACGCAATTTTATATATTTCTGTATGTTACAATTTTGCATTGAAGTAGGTAATATCAAACTTTTTGGCTTCTGATTGGAGTTATAAAGGCAATCCTCCGACCAATTTAATGAAATAATCACTTTAAAAGCTGAAATATGAATGTTTGTCATTTATAAAGCTTTGAGAATATATCTTTCCTTACAATATTTACAAAATATTCACTAGAAAAGCTGAAATATGAATATTTGTCAATTAAAAAACTTTCAAAATATATTTTCCTTATAATATTTCCTATAATATAACATAAATCGACTGCCTGCTTCCATTAGACGCTTCTGGTTGAGGAGAAAAATCACTTAAAGATCCGTATTTAATACATTTATCATTCAAGAAGCCATAAAGATGTATTGTGGGAAGTATTTTTCTTTTTTTTCAACTCACCGACAATACTTATGCAATTAATTCAAGCTTTCCAACATTTTTGCTTTTTACTGTCTTTTTCTCTTAAACACTCTCAACTGACGTAAAATATCATTCCAGAATCTGATCTTTCTCTAAATAGTATATTTTTTCTTATATATTTTCCCTTGTGCGATAACCTTTTTTACTTCAACTTGCGAATATAGCGACTGCCGCGTTCTCACAAGCGTCTCAGGTTAGAAAAAATTCATTTAAAAATCCTTATTTAATACACTTATCATTCATGTAGCTTTGAAGATGTATCTTTAACAAGCTATTTTTGCTTATTTGCAACTCACAGACCCCAGTTTTGCAATTATTCTGATATCAACACACTTCTATAGCTGCAGATTTTGGGTACAGGGAATGCCTTCTTATTCATGCGCTCTCAGCTGGCCATAGAAAAATTCATTTGAAAAGCTTTACAACGTATATTTATCAATAATAAATGTCTTTAAGTAATGTGTTCCGTTTTGATAACAGGTAGTCTCTATACCCGAAGGTCGTAGCTATGTCGAGTATAGGGTATAGTATATACCTGCTTCCCTCATGCGCGGTTATTTGGAATAAATATCATTTAAAAAGCCAGATTTAATATATTTATCACTCATAAAGCTTTAAAAATCTATATATTTTTATTAAAAAGCTTCCTTTCTACAGCATACAAGGTAAATCTATACCCGAAATAGCTACTACTTTCGGGTATAGCGGCTACCTGCTTCGCTTAAGCACCATTAGGTTGAAATAAATATCATTTAAATACCCAGAATTAATATATTTATCACTCATAAAGCATTCGAGTTGTATTTATCTTTTTTAATAAGCTTATCTCTTGCTCAAAATCAAATCTATATCGAAAGTAGACAAGGCAAATCGAACGATATATCTTTCTATTAAATAAGTAGAACTTTTAACCTCAAATAAAATTTAATACAATATTTTCAAGACAAAATAATCCTCTACTTAAGCACTTGAAAACTTTCTTTACCACAAATATCAGTATCTGTCTTATTATTCCACATAAAGTGTCTTGAAATGCACTTCCACAGCTGTTAACCAAAAAAAATAAGGTTTCCCCAAAAACAAATCTTAATTGCTATGCGCTCTTCCACAACCACGCCCTTCATTATCCATTGCACACAAAATTAGTGCAGAGCACTAAATAAAACTCCAACACTAATTTCGCATTTGCACGCCTTAAAGTATGCACTAATTTAATAACGCATGGCCGCCCAGGAAAATAAAGCAAAACGAAGTGAGAGCAGAGCACAAATTAAAATGAAAGGCTGCAAGCAGGCAGTAAAGCAAATGCAAAGAAAAAGTGAAGCAAGATAGAAAGTGTGTAAGCTATTACAGCAAAGAGGTGTGCGCAAAAAAGTATGCTACATTATACAGTTGTAGGATTTACGCTAAGCAGCGCGCAACAGCGCCTAGATAGCAGTGCATACAAAAGCAAACAGACAGAGGCTTACTTAGCAGCCGCAAGTGTAACAAAAGCGCAGCTCGGCAATGTGTTGGCGCCGACAAAAACAACGGTGTTGCGCCTAAAAGCACGCAATGCATATTTACCGCAAAAGCGTTGTGTGGTATGCAACCGCCTCACTGGCTGCATATATGTGCGAGCGCGCATAGACAATGTAGCGCATTTTTGGTAATCAAGTCGTGTAAACAGACACACGCGGCAGCGCGCTTATTTCCAGTGTTGCCTTTGCGCTTGTAACGAAAATTTCAAACTCGCCTGCTAACGCGCTGCTGTACGACAACAAAAAAAACGTTTTTTTGGCTTAGTTTTTGCTACACTTTTTCCGACGCCTCCTTTTCCATGGCTTTAAGCCGCAATTCGCGCTTTTTTTCGTTTTTGTTGCGCTCTTGCTTTGCTTGTTTACCTACATGTGTGTTTATTTGCCTTTTGTCTTAGTCACCACAACGTCTGCTATACATTTCAGCTGCCTCGCCTACAGCAACAAACACAGCGTGACACACACATGCTCACTTTTAACAACGCTGCTATGCTTTTGCCATTCTTGCCACACTTCGTTGGCTGTGTCTATGCGCGTGTCTATTTTTTTTTTTTGTGTGTTTACATGTATGTGTGTGCGCGCGCTTAGGTTTATCTATTTTGTTATACCTCAACGCCAGTTCACTACATATCTACATGGCAGCGCACGAATGCGGTTGCTCTGTGGCCTAAGGTGTTGCTGTTAAGCTGAGGCTTGACTTAAATAATTACGTATACGCCAAGGCGTACGTGGCGTGAGTTAGTCTTGCGCAAAAACTATTACGTGCGTCTGTGTAAGTGTCTAGTTGGGGTTGGCAAACTGCTCGTATGTTTGCTGCCTGTCGTTAAAAGTGTGGACAGTTGGCTTTTCAGCGCGTTCGCCTTTTGTTTGCCGTTAGCTATATATACACTTGTATCTAAACCACATATACACATGCATAAATGCATAAATATTTGTATATGTAAACCGCTGTTTATATTTATGCTGCATTCTAAGCACTGTTGGTTTATGTCAGCGCGTAGCACACTTTCATTAGTTTCGGTTGTTGCCTCTTCTCAAACACGCTTTCACCTTTTACTACTTTCACACTCAGTTATCACGTGTATCTTGCAGCACACTAACACACACTCGGTGAAAATACTCAACGTATAGTAGCATTGACAGCTTCATGCTTCCTTGCACGGCTCTAATTTTCCTCTATTTGGCTGTTGTGCACCCCTTTTTCTACTTCTCTGGCTTTCCTTCTTATTTATTTCAACGAATTTCATTCACTAACATGCTTCTCTGACACCTTTCACTGCTTTACTACTTTTGTACATAGCACACATATATCTTACCTTACCCTTTCTCATACTCATTTCTGCCTTTCTTGCCTTTATAGTTTCTTATTTTATTATATATAATCTCACCCCAATCCGCACCCAATCTTGTCTAAGTAAATATTTTCCTCCACTTTTTGTTCATTTTTCTTTTTCTCTTCTAACCACTTAGTTCTAATTTCATTAATTTCAATTCCATTAGATTTAATACCTTTAAAAGGTAAGTAGTTGTGCAATTCTATTACGAAATTGTACTACTTATTTCACATAAATTTACTGTAAGGTAAATAAGCGCATATGTGATTACTTGCGGTTTAATCCTTTGAAATGTTTGGTAGCGGTTGAAATTCGTGGTCGTGAAATATGACGAAAATTTGTAAGGAATCTTTAGTGTACATGAAGATCCTCTGTAGGGAAAGAGATTCGCAAAAGTTCTAGAAAAATATAAAACAAATAAAAATAAAAATGAAAATGGCAAGCGTGAATCTACAGGCGCTAGAAGTGAAAGATGCCTATATGCGTCGTAAGAATTTACTAATAAAACGGGCGAATCTTTTTTAATTAAGATCTTTTCGCTTTCACCTTACCACACATATAAGAAAATCATTAAAAAAGCTGCATTTAATACTAATGTTATATTATAAGGTTTATTTCATAAATTTTATTTGAATTTAGTTCTTCACATAGTATGCAACACTGCTAAGAAATATAATTTTTTACATAAAGATTTCTTAGGCATCTTTGAACTGAAATACTTTAATATGATATTCTTTAAATTTGTATCAATACTGTATCAAAAAAAAAATTAAACAGCTGGCAACCCTACTAAAAATATTTTCCATTGTTAAGCTTAGTCAGCAATTTAATTATAGTACGCATTCTTAAATTTTCTCTCAATAATTTTTCGTTGAAAATTTTTAAACAGGTGGTAACGCTGGTTAAAAATATAAAAAAGTAAAAATATCATTGGTAAAACTGAAAACTCTTCAATCTTATACTTAGCTACAATAAAAGATTTTTTATTTACTCATAGTTACATACATACATAGTTCATTTTTTAAACATCTGGCAACTCTGCCAAAAAATATTTTCTAGCTAAATTAATGCTATTTAAGTTGATAATTATATTGAGGCATTACTAATTTTAGCACATTTATTTAGTGACATTTTTTATACAGCTTGCAACTCTACCAAAATGTATTTTCGATGTAAGACTGAAAGCTATTTAAATTGATACGAATTATATTGAGGTTTCATAATTTTTAGCACAATTATAATACTATGCTCAGTTTTTAAGCAGTTGGCAACCCTATCCAAAAAAATTTTAATTTATAAAGCTGAAAGCTCTTCAATTTTATACTCAATTATATTGCCATGTTTTTTTGCGTTGTTAATATTTTGCTTAATTTTTTAAACAGTTGGCAATCCTGCCCAAAAAATATTTACTGTTTTAAGGCTTTAAACTTACTAATTTGATACATAATTATATTAACGTATTCTTAATTTTTTCATAGTTTATTAGTTGAAATTTTGAAACAGTTGGTAACCCTGCCAAAATATATTTTCAGCTGTAAATCTTAAAGCTCTGCAATTTTATACTTATGTAATTATATTAAAGTGTTTGTATTTCTTACAACTAAATAGATTTTTTAAACAGTTGCCAATTTTACCCAAACATATTTTTTTGTTAAATTGAAAGATCTTTAATTAGATATATTATTTTATTGACACACTGTTTACTTTATTGTACATATTTAGTCGAATTTTTAAACAATTGGGGAAAAAGTAAATTTTTTTTCTGATTTAATGCTTTAAACTCATTATTTTGATACTTAATTGCTATTAACGTACTCCTGTTTATTTTAACACCGTTATTTTTGAATTTTTACAAAGGTGGCAGCTCTACCAGAAAATATTCCAAATTTTAATTCTTAAATTCATTAATTTGATACTTAATTATATTAACACAGTTGTTTTGTTGAATTATTAATAAGGTGGCAACCCTACCGGAAAATATTTTAAATTTTAAATCTTGAAACTCTTTAATTTGATATTTAATTGTATTTTAACACAGTTGTATTGTTAAATTTTTTATCAGGTGGCAACCCTACCGGAAAGTATTTTAAATTTTAATTCTTAAAACTCATTGTGGAGAGTTCATTTTTATTTGCTATTCTTTATTTCATCATAGTTTATTAATTGAAATTTTTAAACAGCTGGCAACCCTACCAAAAATTGGTTCTTTCAATTTGAAACTTTATTTCAATGACATATTCTCTATTTTATCACAGTTATTTATTTAAAATTTACAAATAGGTGGCAACCACGCAAATTTTTTGCAATTCTAAAACATTTGTTGATTAGTTTTCCACCTATGTATATCACTAGTACGCCGCATATATGTAAATACGCAATATCCGTCGCGTTGAGGACTTCATATAGAAAATATTCTCATATAATGAACTTATTTTGACAGAGTTGGTATTAATAATTTCATAAATATTATATTCTGTTTGTCAAAGCGTCCGTCTATGTCTGGTCAGATGCTAAACTACAGCAAATTAAGAGCATAACTAACTTTAGTTAATTTTAACATGCTTTAGGGGACCTTAGCAAGCCAATAAAATATTTTTGGAATATACCGAAATTTCTCATGAGTATAAGGGCTGACATGTATGTATATTCTGTTCTTATATATAAACATAAATAAAGAGAGGAGCTTTAAATCAAAAAAAAAAAAAAAACTTTAAGTTTAAATATATAATAAAAAGCGTAAAATTTACTGTTTTTAAAAATAGAAGCAAAAGTAACCTCAGAATGAGCTATTTACCAGAAAAGATTATTCAAACACCAAAGTGATTGCCTCAAAACGAAGAAAACCTCAATGAGACTGGAGCAAATGTGAAATTTTACGATCAACAAGCAAGCAAACAATGAACAAGAGCGTAAAACATATGTATACGATTTAATATAGAACAGCTATATAAAAAATTTATACATGTTTTAAGCTTTTGACTTTTGTTTTCTTCAGTTGATAATAAAATTTCACACTTCTTCCAGTCTCTTTGAATTTTCTTTCATTTTTTAGGCCAACATTCTGACATTTAACGATCTCCAAAACCCTTTTATGAATCAAAGCACTCTTATTCCTTGAGAAGAGCCAAGCAAATAATATATAAGCAAACAAAAATATGTATAAATCTAGAAATTTGTATTCGGACTTTTATCAAAAAATTTCGAAACTTTTTATTAAGTTGTAAAAACATTGGAAAATTGCATTGCATATTTAAAAAAAGCAATCAGCTTCAATAGAACAGTCCCACAAAAACAGCAATGCGTCAATTGATGTATGTAAAAAGCTGAAATAACACGCACACGCAGCCACACCTACCACCACACTGCCAGCTACATGCACACTTTAAGTAAATAAAGCAAAACGCAATAAAATGCAAATAAACAAAATGTGCACTCGCCAAACACTCATATGTATGCTAAAATAAACAAATTTCAAAAGTGCGCCTAAAAGTATGCAAAGTATTTAATGAAAAAGCCATTTACGGCTGACTTGTTTGGCAAGCGCGAAACAGCCTTGCGGCCAGCTTAACTTACAAGCAAACGCGACACATTTTTGCTGGATTTTCTCTCAACCGCTATGTTGTGTGGGTGTGAGTATGTGTGAGTACTGGCATGTGTGCTTGCCACTTGTATTTTGTTGTTTCATTTTTCACTTTTTCGCGTGTATTTTAGTGTTATTTGCATTGGCGCCCAAATGTATGCAAATAAGCGAAATTTTGTCACACTTGTGCCGTTATGAGCATGCAGACAGCAGCCAAGCATAGTCACAATATAGTACAGCTGCTGACACAGGCCATGCAATTTTCGCGCAAATACAATAATAAAGTAAAATAAATAAACAAGCCTCGTAAAAAGTAAGAACAAAAACGAAAACAAAAAATAATATAAAAAAAAAAAATGAAGTGATAGCAAGCAGTGCGTAGGGCAAACTCCTACACTTATACACTCACACAAACACAAACATGCATATGCGCCTCGCATCAGCTGTGCGTGTCGTTAAAGCGCTCGTGTTTGCCCCGTCCACTGTTCGGTTGAGTACTTAAAGTTTTTACGCACGCATTTTTGCTAAGTACACGCATTTACAGAGTTGAGCTCCATGCATGCATCATCACAACAACACACACATATATACATACTTACATATACACACATGCGTTCGCTTGAGCGCTTCTTAGCTAGGCCTTTTGCCGCTTTATTTGCTTTTGCGGTTGTTTTCAACACACTTTGGCCCGTTATTTGCCGAAATACTTCGCTTGTGTCAATAGCTATTATGAGCAGACATAAATCTGCCAACAGCAACATTATGGTCTTAAGTGTAGTTAAGAAAGGTACTTCTTCCGGATTAAAACACAAGTGTGAGTAAAACGCCAGAGAGCTTAAACTTGTATTGCACCTTTCAAGGCAGCAATATTTTAAATTTCAAATTTTTGGGGGTTGAGAAAACTTTAAGAAGGAGAGGTGGGAAATTTTTTTAATATATTTTTTAAGTTTTTAATTTTTATTTAAAAAAATTTAATATATTGATTTTTGGCTATTTTTGAAATGAATAAAATTTTCTAATATAGAGTAAAAACACGTGGCAACACTACCTAAATATTTTTGCCTATTTTATTTTTTTTTTTAATTTATTAAAAAGCAAATATTAATTTTAAATATACTTATTTAAATAATTACATAGTACATACGGCAACACTGACTAATTTTTTTTTAACTTAAATATTTGGTTCTTATTTATTACATAATAAATGTAAAATTTAAATACATTTATTTAAATATTTGCAGATCTTATTAGGCAAAACATATGCAAAATTTTGTTATCCAAAATACATATTATTTTTATAATTTTTATAAAATCATAGATATACGGCAACTCTGTTTAATACAAAGCGCATTTAAGTACCCTAACGTAAATATTTCAAATTTTTTTTTTAACTTAGTAACTTACTGCCTAAAATAATTTAAAAGCAATATAATTATACTTTTTATAAAAACTAGTGGCAACACTATTTGAAAGGAATGACATTTAATCACCCATATTTATACTATTAAAAATAATATTTAAATATTAAGATCCAATAAGAAATTTTTAAAATTTTTATTAAATATTGTACAAAAAACTTATGGCAACTCTGCTCAAAATAGTATGTAGTATACAGTAAATATACTTTTTAAATGATTTCAATTAATTTCAGTCCTCTTTATTATAATATAATTTCCTCAAGCCATTTTAAAAAATAAAATTAATTGTAGGATTCCAATATAAATGGCAACCTTGTTTCGTTTACAACTTGTTTGGGCTTTTTTAATTAGAAAAACATTTTGAACATTTTAAGATTTTTATTAAAACCACTAAAAACGCTTCTTAAAACTAAAATCTCCTAATAAAATAATTATCTTAGAAATCACAGGAGTATGGCAACTCTGTTTCAGTTAAAGGTTACTTTAAGACTTTTAGTATCCGCTATTCCTCCTTTTCTCTAAAACTACAAAAAAGTAACTCAAAAGTCGTTTGGCAACCCTATCGGTTAAAATAATAACAATCAGTTGGCAACCCTGAATTTTTTATTATTATTTCTCTTATTGCTTTTAGATCTCCTATTTCCCTATGTTCTAGGCTCTTTGGGAAATATATATGTACATACACATAAAATTTTAAAGGAGTATATAAATAGTAGTTGGCAACCCTACTTTTTATACAATATAAACGTTTTTAAACTAAATTATATGCTTTATTTATCTACTTCAATGCTCTCATGCAACAAATTATGCGGCTATTATTCAATTTTATTAGTATATATTAGTTTTCGAAGGGGGTGGCAACCTTGTAAAGAAATTTACTTGTTTTTTTTTTAAATTTTGATTAGAATATAACTTCGTGCTTTTTTAACGGCGCCTATTTAATTATTTTATTTGTTTTCGAAGAGGGTGGCAACTTTATAAAGAAATTTTCTTGTTTATTTTTTTGCAATTTTGTGCAGAAAATAATATTGCGTTATTTTAATGGCGATTACTTAATTATTTTATTAGTATTTATTGGTTTTCGAAGAGAGTGGCAACCTTATAAAGAGATTTTGTTGTTTCTTTTTTTTCAATTTTGCATAGCATAAAATTTGGTGCCTTTCTAACAGTATTTTCTGCCTGAAATTATATTTTTATCAACAAATGTTTTCTAAAACACGAAATTTTTATCCACACAGAGGTATTTTCCATTGAATTTATAACCCAACAGCCTTTGAATTCATAAAAGTCTGTTTTGGAGAATTTACAAATTTAGTCGCGTTCTTCAAACTCTACCGAATAATTCGATGTTTCTGTAAAAGTCCACTCCAACCACTGCCCTTCATATCACCATAGCTTCCAATAATAACACTTTGTTGTTGCACAGTCTAATGGATGAATTTTATTGTGCCAGAAATGCCACTTTTAATCTGGTACTCTTACAAATTCCCCTACAATCAGTTAGCCCACAAATGGCCAGCCGACAAACGAGCAGCTGACCACTCAGCCACATCACTAGTTCGTTTAGATAATGGTTTCTGATGGCTACGTACCAGCGATATTGCTAATAGTTGCCTAAAAACTATTTTCGAAATAAAAAATAACCGCTTTCATTATAAAACAAGAGCGTAGGAATATACTGTGTGGCATAACCAAATTTCTTTCAGCACACCAGCATACTGCGAGTAGCAGTTAGCAGTGCAGCTATGCTGTGCTGTGCAGTGTTGCATATATAGTGGCTGCATATACGGTGCAATCTCGCAGTTAACGCAGTCAAGCGTTACGTTACGTACGCCATATAGATGTACAAGCTGTGGCTGTGGCGAGTGCAGAAAAAGTTGTCGTTTACATGTGTGTGTGCCTTTTTATTTGTTGGCGGCTTTTGAACTCTGAAACGCGGCGTTGCAATTTCCGCTTGGCCGCACATTTTTCAGCCGCCGGATATGCAACGAAAAACCAATCGAGTTCAAATCGCAAAATGAATGGCAAAAGTTTTGTTAAAAATAATAGAAGCGATTGTCGAGTTACTAGTCAATGGCTATTTTTGCCCAATAACGGTGGTGGTGGTGGTTTCGGTCTCGCCTTCGCTAGAGGGCTTGTACATATATGAGAAGGTATAGTTATAGCATGGCAGTTTTTCGTAGACAGGAACACTTTTTTATTAAAGAGCGGGTTTTTATAGACATGCCTAAAAGTATGTAAAAATATTTTGAAACGAACAAAATTCTGATTCATTGCTTACTTTCAAGCTTTAACATTACTTATAGTTTAAACGATTTGATATTTTTCGTTTTGTTGCATAAAATATTTATTTATTTATAATAATTTATTAATCATTTACTCCACGCCTATATGTAGGCTAAGATTTTTTTGAATACTAAATTAACATTCTCCAACAATAAAAAATTATGATCATACATACTTTAAGTATAGTAGGGCGAAAAAAAAAAATTGTTTAATATTTATGCAATCCTAAAAGTATGCAAAATTTTTCCGAAATTTCCTTCACTTAACTTGAGCTGTGAATATAATTCTCAAATGGTTTTTATTTATTCTTCTTCAAGAATTTCTCCGTTATAAAGCTTTCTTTTCGGTGTATATTTCAAAGCACGAAATTTTATACATATATTATAATATATATTTTATTATATATTATGAAGGTATATGTATAAGAAATAATCTTAAAGTATTTCAATAACGGTCATCTAAAGACATTTGGATCTTAATCTGTATTCAATGAAATTCAGAAACCCCTTGAAAACAATCTGTATTATCTAGTTGGTTAATGGTGTCATCTTGCGGTTCATAAACATTTTATAGTATTGAAACTGATTTAGGATGTTAACTCGACCACAGCGCCAGCTAATGATTCGAAAAGTGTTTTTTCCAAATTTTGAATATACAAAAAAGTTTGATTTTACTTGAAATGAATAAAATGAAGGTTCTTCGCTTTAAGATAAAATACAACGCCACCTCCTAACCATCGGTTTATATAAATATAAATATATTTTTATCAAAAGGTTTCTTCTTCTATTTCTTTGACACTATAGTTCGGTATAGGCCGAGAACACAAAACTTCGCTAGTTGCCTCTATCCCTCGCTAGTTATGTACACTAGTTGTATGTTCCAAGTGCAGACAAATCACTATGCAGTTGAATACGCGGACACCCTTTCTTCCGTTACCCATCTATGGTTCTCGAATCGTAGAATTTTCCCTGAATCATCATCTTCCAAGCGGATACCTGGACTTGTATGCGCATCCGTTGAATTTTTATGTACTTAATTATATGCATGTCTCCGTATAGCTCACATAGTTCGTACTTTCATCTTCTTTGATAGTCTTTACTCACTTGGATGACACCAAAGTCTAATCGGAAAACGATTCTCTCGAATTTTTCAAGTACTTTTTCATCTCTGTTCACCATCGTCCGTGTTTTTGCGCCTTGTAATAGGAAGGAAACCAAGGGAGAATTATAGGGCGTAATTTTTCTTCGTTGCTTCTCAATCGCCTATCAACGTTGAAATAGCAACTGCTTGCAATTGTTATTCTACAGTTGATCTCCAGCCTTAAATTTTTGGTTATCTTTATGTTGGTTCCACGATAAACAAAGTTCTTCACTTTTAAAAATTTACTGCTGCGAGAAGTCGTTGTGTGTGGCCTCCTTTGTCTGGCCTTTGTACTTCAAAAGTGCAACGTCTTTCACCTCTTTTTCTAGGCTGGAAAAAGCTGTACTGACCGTCCTGTTGTTAAGAACATCGATGGTAAATCATCTACTTAACCTACTACCCCTGTACTTTTAGAGAAGACAGTGCCACTGCAATTCAAATTAGCGTTGCGTAACACGCTTTCCAGCATTATATAAACACGAAAGAGAATCCTCTTGTTTAAACCCTCATCTGGTATCAAACGGCTGGAATGACTCAATTTTGAACGACCTGATGGTTGTGCTCAACGCCATTATGCATAATTGTATAAGCTTGACAGGTATTCCAAATTTGGCCATGACGTCGAAAAGCAAGCTCTTGTCAGTGTTATTGAAAGCGGCTTTGAAATGGACAACAAGGTTTTGGGTGTCGATCTGTTTGTTAAGAGTCTTATCCAGGAAAAAAAGTCTTGCGGTATTTTCGCTAGTTGGCGCTGAAAGCGCGTAGTTCTAGTTTTATTCGTCGCATCGAGTCATACTATACCTTTTTGGAAAGCTCATTTCACACGCTAACACGTGTTTGATTGATTGTCGTTTGCCGTTCGTGAATTGTAGCGTCGCAAACATGGAGCAAAATAAAGAGAAAATACGGCATATTTTACAGTACTACTACGATAAAGGCAAAAATGCATCTCAAGCCACCAATAAAATTTGTGCAGTTTATGGACCCGATACAGTTTCCATTTCCATCGCACAACGATGATTTCAACATTTTCGTTCTGGTATAGAGGTGATCGAAGATGCGCCACGCTCCGGAAGGCCTGTCGTCGAAAATTGCCATAAAATCGCTGAATTGGTCGAAAGAGACCGGCATAGTAGCAGCCCTAGCATCGGTCAAGAGCAGGGCATGAGTCATCAAACCGTTATAAACCATTTGAAGAAGCTTGGAGTCACTAAGAAGCTCGATGTATGGGTGCCACACAAATTGACGCAAAAAAACAACTTTGGCCGTATCGACGCAGGCGAATCGCTTCTGAATCGCAACAAAATCGACCCGTTTTTGAAGCGTATGGTGACTGGCGATGAAAAATGGGTCACTTACGACAACGTAAGGCGCAAAAGGTCGTGGTCGAAAAGCGGTGAAGCGGCCCAGACGGTGGCCAAGCCTGGATTGACGGCCAGGAAGGTTCATCTGTGTGTTTGGTGGGATTGGCAGGGAATAATCCACTATGAGCTGCTCCCCTATGGCCAATCGCTCAATTCGGACCTGCACTGCCAACAACTGGACCGCTTGAAGGCAGCACTCATGCAGAAGAGGCCATCTTTGATCAACAGAGGCCGAATTGTCTTCCATCAGGACAACGCCAGGCCACACACATCTTTAGTGACGCGCCAGAAGCTCCGGGAGCTCGGATGGGCGGTCAGTATAGTCCGGATCTCGCACCAAGTGATTACAACCTGTTTCTGTCCATGGCAAACGCGTTTGGTAGTCTGAAGTTGGCCACAAGAGAGTCCTGTGAAAATTGGCTCTACGAGTTTTTTGCCAATGGGGAAGCGAGCTTCTATGAGAGGGGCATTATGAAGTTGGCATCTCGTTGGGAACGCGTCATCGAACAAAACGGCGCATATTTGACTTGAATCGCATTATTGTAACCAATTTTAAGAACAATTGAAAATTCAATAAAAATACCGCAAGACTTTTTTAACATATTTTTGACCTATGTAATCTAGCGACACCAGCTCTATTATAGTAGTGCTTAGTGTTCACTGAATTCTAAAGCGTCTATTTATTTTTTTGCTTGACCAATGAAGCGTTGCAATGCTAATATGAGCACTTTAAAACACAATGAGCTTAAATTTCCAGTCTTCGTACACGTACCTCCAATTTTAATTCGAATTTTCTATTGCTATAAATATTCAATAAATTAATTAAATAATATTTGTAGCTTCCAACTTACCGAAACTATTGTCTGTCAGAACCCTGAAATAATACCGAATAGAAACTAAATTCGAACTTTGCAATGATTTCAAACAATTTCTGCTAAGTAATTAAAATAACAGTACTAAACTGCAAAACTTTCTAAAATAAAACTATAAACTATTGCTTTACCTTTTAGCGCGCGATTTCGCCACAAAACAAACATACATTTAGGCGCGCGCACACATTTCGCGCAACTCTGTTCGCTGCGACTCGAATGCCTTGCTTTTGAGCGCCACTTTTACTTGTCAAAACAATGTACAATTTTCGTTGAAACTTTAACGACGCGACATCGTCGTGGCGCACACATTATAGCTGTTGTGCGCCTAAATATATGCGACATGTTTGTAGCATTGTTGCGCCAGAGAGTAGTTCAAGGGCTTTAGTTTTTAGCAAAGTGCAATTGGAGTGTAACAAAATACCCGTTACTGTCAGCAGCAGTACGCAAGTTAGTCGCTTGGCCACGCTGTCCACCATGTCGCGCTATACAAATATAGAAAGCAACTAGCAAAGCGCACAGAGAGTTCGTCCACATTGTTGTGGCGAAAAATTTTTTCTAGACAAACAAACAAAAAGTGCAAAAATAAACATAAAAAAATAACTCACCAACATTTGTAGATTTAATTAAATGTGCAGCAGTAGTGGCGTCTGCATATGCGCCTAAAAGCAGACTTGCACACACGAGATTACATATGTTTGCTTTTGACTGGATTACATTTTCACATTCAGCGACACACTTACTTACACGTATGTATGGCTAGTATGTGCGTACTCACCTTACAATGCCTGTCACGAAATGTTTGCTTTTCACTTAAATTCCACACACACGCATACATATACACCGACAGCAGCGCATACAAATTAAATATATGGCGTTTGTATTAAGTGAGTGCGCGCTTTTATTTATTTATTTACTTTTATTTCACTTATTTTTACGTGTTTGCCGCCAAATCCAACTCAGCGCTGAAGGTTAGCAGCTCCGCGCCGGTTGTTAGGAGCACCAAGTAATATGAGCAGATTGTTAGCTGGCTGGCAAAAAGTATACACTTGCTGGCATGTGAAGAATTTGCGCAAATATACATATGTACCCATATAAAAAAATATCCAACCATGTGTATGTGTATGTGCGTCTATGCAATAAAGTGCTTTGGTATATTGAAACCTTATCTGACAGGTATGCAGGCAGATTTTGAAGTATGCTTTTACGAGTGTGTCTGCGCATGTTTGTGTTTATGTGTGCTTTGAAGTGAAATTGAGCTGAAATTGCGTAGATTCGCATATGTATGCGTGCATTTGGCATACCGTGAGCAGCGCGGCAATTTATTAAGCATACATAAGTGAATATATGGCCTACATTTAGGAGTATGCACATGCTTGGGTATGAAAACATCAATACTTGACTTTGTATATATGTAAATGCAATTGTAAATATATATCTGCGTTCGTCAAGGTTAAATTAAAGGGTCAGCTGTAAGAAAGATTAGTCATATGGAGAAATGTAAATGTTTTAGCGTGCAAAGCTGCTGCTTTTCTCCTCTAACTGCTAAAAAATGTAGAAAATCTAGAACTAAAAAAAACAGAAATTCGAATTATTACATTTCAAAAGCTATGTGAGTTAAAAGCAACAGACTTAGGAGTGAAATTCCACCTCACCTTATTATTGGAATTTTTTTAAGTCGCATTGAGGATCTTAAATGCCATAAATAATATAAAATCACATGAGAATCGTCATTCTATGTGAGTGCTGTAGCCACTAAAACATTCCCTCTTTCTATCATGGATTTTTTCTCTTGCACAGAGACCAATTTCGTATTAGGACAAGATTTTTAATATGGACCCATTGGAGATCAGTTCATACCTTTGCTGGGTCTAGAAATGCTTACGATTTTGTTGCCAGCATAAATCCATTTGACTCCCTTTCTTTTGCCTCGAATTCGGCCTGGCCGGAGAATCTGTATCTGAGCTTATTGTTTAAGGTATATTAGATCCTTAAATAAGTAATGCTGATGATAGAAAGTGAAACAAAAGCCGATGGACTAGCTTAAAGACAGATATTCTTGCTGTCTAGGTTGCCTTTTTTATTTCGGGATTAGAGAACAAAAAAAAATGTAATCATAGAAAATCGCTTATTATTTTTCAAAAAATGCTCCATCAAGATCAATATATATGGTACTTTTGCATGCGTTTCAACCGATTTTCGAAGCACTTTTGGCACTCTGTTTGTGGTATCAACAAACCATCCGTTCTGAACGTGTCAACCATCTCTTCAGGTGTCAAAAACATTGACTTATTAGTTTATCTGTGACGTGTGAAAATAAAAAGAAGTCATTCGGTCCCACTTAGGACTACACAGTGGATTACTGATCAAATTGAAGATTTGAGTGCTCAAAAATACAACTGTTTCAGTCAATGTTTGAGCGCTCGCATTATCTTGGTGAAGAGTGAACCGTCTTCGGCGGTTGGTTTTGTTAATTTCTTGAAAGACAACCAAAAACCAAATGATTATGTACCACTTAGAATTTACTATTCTGCGTTGTTCATACCACTAGGTTGAGACATATCCAGTTGCTTCAAAGAAACAGGCAACCATATGCTTGGAAGCGCTTAATGCGAAGCAACTTTTTTTTGGATTTAGCACATCTTGAAACACTCATACAGTCTTCTGGTGTTGACTTCGGGCTCACATGCTTAAATCCACGTTTACTCATCTCTCAAGATTTCATAGAGATTTTTTGAAGCACTGCTATCGTATTTTTAACACTTCTCCCGACTAATCGGCTCAAGCCTCTTTTTTTTGAGTGAACGACAAATTGTATGGCCTCCACCGGGAACAAATATTTTTTACACTCAAATGTCCATGCAATATTGAATGTATGCTGGTCTCACTAATGCCTATATTTGTCTCTATCTCATGATGGATCACATGACGATCTGGCAATAATAGTTCACGCACAGCGTCAACAGTTTCCGGAACAACAACTGATTTTGTATGACCTTAACGAAATCCGTCTTGGAGTAATTTGCGACGTCGATTGAGTCCATTCGATAAACACTGATCTTTAGTGGAGCTTCATCGCCTAAAATTGAATTACGTTCATCGACAGATTGTTGCTTAGATAATCCACGTCGAAAGTTGTGAAAATTAAACGCGCGAAAGAGTTCGTGTTTTAATTCCATTTTTTTGCCGAGATGAATATTTCAAAAATCCAAAAACTTTTCGATGAAGCTGTCAGTTTTCAGATGGCAATGCTATTTGGAGTACTCAAAACGTGCTTTATATTGATCTGTCGAAGAAAAAGTCACAATGAGTAATATCTTATTACAACAAAAACATTATCGATCGATGTTTCAGTGAAAATTGTTGGTTTTAGAAGTAAGAAACTTGAAAACTAACTGAGATGGTAAATTATACTATACATGAAGACTTATGCTATTCCTATAACATTTAAAGGAGATCGAAAGGTTCCACAAAATAACTTTCAACAAATTTTTGAAAAATTCCAAGAATATCAACCGTGAATAACTGATACCTCTTAAAAAAATATTTAAAAATTTGTTTGTTTCTTTTATTTATTTTTTTTTTTTTTTCAGTGCTCTCAGCATTAAATAATTAAAGCGCAAGCAAACACAATCTGTCTGAAAGCACTAACAATTACATCGTCACAAACTTCAAAAATGATGGACAGCACATTAAATCACACCCCAGCTGACGTAATCCCAATAACCGTTGCATAACAAACGCAGGCACTAAACCTTTCATTGCCGCACAATGAACATCGAACAGCAGAAATTCCCACCACCACCACCAACGAACTTGCTGTCCGACAGCGGTTACACCAACGGCTATGCCACATCCAGTGGCAGCAGCATTACCACAACCTCAGCAGACACATCAGCGTCGTCGCCTGCCTCACAGACGACCACCTACGTGAATATACCGATTATACCACATGGTCAGCTGCCCGCATCCACGTCATCCACATCAACCGCCTCACCACCGCTGCCGCCACCACCACCTTCAACCATATCAATGATGGCTGGCGGTGGCAGCACACCGAACAGTGGCGGCACAAGCACCTTCAAGACACCATTACTGCCCATGCCCACGCTCGAGGACATCGAAGGCGGCCTGCTGGCTGTCAACACAGCTAATGCGCCCACCCCAATGCCTGTCGGTATACTCAAGTATCCGAATGCTGCCGCCGCGGCCGCCGCAGCATCGGTGGCAACAACACCGCTTACACTGCCACCATCTACGTTGAGTATGTGCGGCAGTGGCATGGGTCCGGGGCCACCATCGACGTTAATGCAAGCGCCTGCTCTATCGTTACCCGCCTCAACTGTGTCTAGTGGTTATTTGAGTGGTGTTACCAGTAGTTATCAATCAGCGTCACATGCGCAACAGCAACAGCAACAACAACAGCAATTACCACCTGCCACTCTCTCACTAAACAGCGATATGCTGCAGCATCAGACGACGCCAATAACGGTGCTTTCACTGCAGCATTCCACGCAACAAGCGTTACCACCACCACCGCCGCCCTCTGTGGGTCTGCTCAATAGTAGCAGCGGTGTTGCGCTTGGCTTAAATACGAGCAGCAATGCCAATGTGGGGCGTAACAGTCACCAGTCTAATACTAACGTTGGTATGGGCAGCACCGGTGCTGCAACAACAAGCAGTAATGTGGATTCAAAGCGCTCAGCAAAATGCTGCAGTTGTTTCGGTAGCAGCCACTCTTCATCAACAACGAAGTCACAGCATAAAAAGCATCGCAAACAGAAGGCACAAACAATTTGGTCCGCTCTGTTAACGAACCTGGGGATCTGTGCGTTGCTGCTAGCATACACTTTATTGGGTGAGTAAGAGAATGACATTTACTTATATTTTAGATTAAACAAATTTCATAATTTAGTGAAGATCTCATAAGATTTTAGATCATATACGTAAGAAGCTTGGAAATTCCAACTTACATAAGTTAGCTGGTTTTAGTCAGATGGGTTTCGTTGTCTGATCTTAATCCATCGAAGTTCCATTGCAGATATAATTTTAACGTTTTCACAGACCTTTAAGAACCCTTAAAATATTTCTAGTTATTTTGTATTGAATCTCTAGAGAATTAATTTCTAAAATATTTTACTTTTTTTTTGCTCGGATTTTCAGTTTCCAATACTAGTTTATAGTCGAATCAACCTGATCTCCGACGTTTTTAATATTCAAGTAAACTGAGTTCAAGAAAACAACCAGCAATCTGTGTTGTCGTGCCTTCTTTTTACCAATTCTTCTTCTTCATTATTTGCATAGGCAACGCTTGCGCGGTTATAGCAGAGTTTACCACAGTGAGCCAGTCGATCTTCCTTTTCGCTGTATGGCACCAATAGGAGATTCCAAGTTTAGCCAGGTCCTTTTCCACCTGGTATTCCCAACTGAGTGCAGATCTTCCTCTGCTTCCCTCGGTGCATACTGCGTCGAATACGCTAGATTGCTTTGATCCATTCGGACGACGATTCAGCGTAGACGCTGTGTGTTGATTGGCTGAACAATGTATGCCTATGGCGTCGTATATCTCACACAGCTCATCGTTCCATCGACTGCGATACTCACCGTTGCCAATGCGCAACAGTGACGTGGAAGCCAAGTCGCGAGTGCGACGGCTGTTTGTTTGATGACAGGAGATATTTCGTCTTACCCTCTTTCAATACCAGACCAACTTGCTTCGCTTCTTTGTCCAATCTGGAGAAAGTAGAACTAACGGTGCGGTTGTTATGGCCAATGACACCGATATCATCGGCGTACGCCAGCAGTTGTACACTCTTTTAGAAGATACCTTCTTTATTCAGATCTGTAGCTCGAATTCTCATCCGAGGCTGCTTTGTTCTTTTCATTGGAGGTGTTTTTATATGGCGGGTCCCAAACGCAGCGCACAACCCTGCAGAAAGATGCTTCACCTTTTCACTTTAACTCGACTTCAAACAGATGTTTATTAGCCGTAGACAGAAACAGATAGTTATCACTTGGTGTTAAATCTGGACTCCAAGGTGAACACATAAGAACCTCTCAACCAAGCTCACGGCTTTTCTGGCGGGTCATAATCGATGTGTGCTACTTGGGCTTGTCCTGATGGAACACAATTCCTTTTCTACTGGCCAAAGCTGGTAGCTTTTGGATGGTTGCTTCTTTCAACTGGTGCAACTGTTGACTGTAGAAAACCGAACTAAGAGTTTGGCCAAAGGAAAGCAGCTCATTTTAATTACTTTCTGCCAATCCTAACAAACATATAGCAAAACCTTCCTGACCGTGAATCATGGCTTAGGCACCGTTTGCGCCGGTCCTCAAGTGTGAAACTGACTGCTTGAGGTACGGCTGTAAACTTTTAAACTTCCTCTTAGAGATCGCACAAGTTTATGAAAGCTGATGCGTCCAAGTCTACAAGTTAAAGGTAGCTGATGGGTCCATCATTACCACGTCGATCTTATGAGCAGTTTTTTAGTATCAAAAAAGACAGCGTGAACGTGAGGCCTTATCCAACGGGAGTCTTATTAGAACAGTATTTTTAATTAAATCTGATAGTATGTCTCCCCAAGTGGTAGTTAGGCACACAATAATATGAGGCTCAACCTTTTTCTAAAATTATCTTTAAAAATTTCATATCCACACTTATAATGAGGTCAAATCACGTAAAAATTCCATAAATATGAGCACAACAAAATATAAATTATTTATTTCCAAGCACAACGAGGTCCAACCCAATCACAATTTATGCAGCTACACGCACACATACACACACAGACAGTCTACGCTTCAACACTTTCGCATACAAATTACCGTTAATTGTGTACATCGTTCAAGCAGCAGCAACACTCGTAGCAGCTCAATTACAAATTGTTATAGTTGAAGCAACTTTTGCAAACTTAAATGTGCAACATTGGACAACAGGACAGCTATTAAGCGTAATACGTGACGCTCAAAGCAATTAAACTTGCGCTGCCAAGTGTAAAAATGCTTATAATTTTCAAATCTTGCAAAGTACCAAAAAAAAAAAGAAAACCAGAGCGAGTGAGAGTGAGAGCGCTTCGGAAGAGTGTTGCAAAATCTAAGAAGGCCATAACAAATGCTTGTCTTACAGCAACATCAACTCAAGACGACAGCAGCAAGTCAACGCCGTCCACAACCACAAGTTGACCAAAACTAAATAGTCGGTCGCTCAGGACTTAGGAGAGTCATGCCATACCACTACGGCAACATTCATACAAAATAGCAATAACGATTATGTTGTCTCAAGGACTTGTGTTCACTTTCGCACGCTTGCTGCGTTAATTAACACTTACAGGGACTTTAAACTATACACTTACATATTAGGGTGATTCAAAACAAAAAATGTCAAGTCTTAGCCTGTAATATATTTCTATTTCATGTAAAAACAAGAGGAACTTTATCTTAGCCTCTCAAATACTTCCATTTAATATAAAAACAAGAAAAATGTTACCTTCAAATGCAACGCAGCTATAAGACCCTTCACAGCTGCATTTCTTATAGCATGAAAGTGTATAAAAAATCTTCATCTTGAGTTTGATTGCCCAGTGTACTATATATGACAGCTATTTGCTAAAATGATCCGATCTGAACAATGCGTTCAGTGATTGTACCATTGTTTCGGAGAATAAACCATGCCAAATTTTGTGCAGGTAGCTCTGCAAATAAAAAAGTTTTCCGTACAAAGACTATTAACATAAGAATCCCTACATTGTGTGTTGCTCATACAACATGGTGTACTATGTGAATGCAGTATATTTAACTGCGAATAACTTTTAAAAGAATGTTTGTACGAAAAATGGAACTTTTAAAAGTTGTAAAATTATTTGCTTTATTCTTCTTCTTCTTTATTGGAGTAGACACCGCTTACGCGGTCATGCCCTCATTTACAATAGCGCGACAGTCGTTCTTCTATGGTATGTGATAAAAAATCTATGAAAATTCCATACAGCCTTACTTAAAAAGGCAAATATCTCGACAAGTATTAATGATAGCGATTTTGACGTTGGACTTTTTTTGTAGCAAATAAAATTTACTACAAGTTTGTAATGAATATTTTTTCTATAACTCTTGTCATTTACGAAATATATACAAAACAAAGCGAATTTCATAGAAAAATCAGGTTTAGAGCCCCGTACTAGCTCGCCGGTGTGAGTTACGACTTTGTTGCACGGGGCACTTTTGTAGAGTGAACAATTCTGAGAAATATGCGTCTGAAGTCAAAGCGATGCCATAAAATACCTCTGATCTGTAGGAATTTACAGATAAAAAATCACGATTGTAGTGCATTTCCTATGGAAAATTTTTACATGCCTTGATCTAGTTTTTAATGTTAATATTAAGGGCTAAAATTTTAAGGGAATTTTTTTAATGTATTTCCAAGAAAATTCTGTGACGGAACTGAAAAAAATTAATAGTTCAAAAAGAAAAAACACCCTAATGTACATATACCAAAAAAGTAGAAGAACCAACATAAGATTTCTTCTACCACTACTTCTCCTTTTATTGCTGACTTTTTATATTACCACTAGTACTTCAACTACCGTTAGTCACTGATTGTGTAGTGTGCATAGTTTAATGAGTGTGAGCATGCTTTAAAACTTGAAGTGTGCACAGCTTGTGTACACATGCTCATACAGACAAACTTACGCTACATGCCAACAGATTTTTAAGCAGCTGCAGTGCTTGCGGTGGCACAGCTAGTTTGTCAAGTCCACTCCCAGCCGGAGCTTGGCATTAAAAATATAATAGTTGAGCGCACACACTTGTCTATCTATACAAGCATATAACCAATGTGGCAACCCTTCTTGCGTTGGACTATTGTCGTTAGCTCCATTTACTCTACAAATATAACATTTGGCTCGTACTTATGTGTACATATATGTTGCTATATATATATATATATATGTATACATGAATGTATTTGTGCTGCTTTGTGTAAGTAACTCATCAACGCTTATCTACTCTTGTTTGCTTGACAGCAGCAGCTGGCTTTAGTGTGCTGACAGTTGGCCTCTTTGGCACTGTGTGCTTGCAACACGGACAAAGCAATACTGCTTTTAAGTATTTTACCAAGTTTTGTAATTTATTGAGTACTTTCTATAGTTTTTACTTATTCAGCTTAAGGTTTTCATCTGATTTGATATCCTAATTATTAGTATTAATAAAGCAGAAACTCTTCAGGCGCAACCGGACAACATATGTTTTGGATCTTATATCATTCAGCACTTATTCAGCTTAAACAAATGTTGCTGAATAAAGCGCTGAATGCGTAAATAATATCATATACACATCACAAATGGTAGAAGAAACTCCTCAGATTTTATGTCATTCAGCACTTATTCCGCTTACACTAAAGTTTGCTGAATAAAGCGCTGAATGCGTAAATAATATCATATACACATTTCAAAAGGAAGAAGAATCTGCTCAGGCGCCATCGGTTAACATATTTTCAAGACCTTATGGCATACAGCACTTATTCAGCTTAAACGAATGTTAGCTGAATACCGCGCTGAACTCCAAAGTCACTAAAAAGTTTGATATGGAGTTGAACTTTCGATGTTTGAAGCATGTAAGCGATGTCACAGCTAAACTGATGTAGTGTATAGTATAGTTCAACACAAATGGGAGAAGAAACTTAACAGTAATGCTATATTTTGCAGACTTTGTGTCTTTTCTCTTATTCAGCTTAAGGTAATGAGGGCTGAATAAAGCGCTGAATGTCAAATTATCTGAGGAAAGCCGTTGTGTTTTACTCTCAGTGACACTTTGTCATATTCAGCTAAGGATAGTAATAGCTGAATAAAGCGCTGAATGTTAAAGCGAATGGAAAGCTTGCTATGAAGTTACATTCTAAGATTTTTTAGAACCGCTGACAAATATAATCCAAAACAAAAAAATCCTCTTATTTATTTTTACGCAAGGTTCCACACAATCCAACCCACTGTACTTTGCAGAGACCTGCTTTAGTAAGCATTAGTGCTTATTCGCTCGCTATTAAAGCCAAGTACAATGCGATACCGAAGTTGATGGCACGAGTACACAAGAATAAACCTGGAAAAATCACAACTATGAAAGTAACAACACCAACAACAAACAACAATAGCAGGCATGACTACTACTTATATAAGCCATTGAAGCGCATATTCCACCGCTAGTGCCAGACACTTCAGCAACACTTGACGCTTCCGTTTGGACCCTCATTATCGCGCACAATGTCTAACCCCTGCACGCCGCTGCCACATACCTTCCACGCGTTATATTGTGTGTGCAAGCACCTTAGTTATGCATACCGGGAATTCATCTTCATTTCCCTTATCATCAACAGTGCAACAACAATAATAACAATATAAGCAACACATTTTTTCTCACATTCACCTCCACTACTTTGCTATTGTCATCCACAGGTTCATTCATATTTCTAACAATCGAGAGCGAAGACTCAACGTTCCTGCATCATCATAATCACCATCATCATCCCAGTCATCATGCAGTGCTGCAGCGACAACGCCAACAGCAGCAACAACAACAGCGTACACTCGCTTCCACTAAACGTGGTGGCGGTAATATGGAAAATATTTATCACACTTCACCCGAACAAATGCATCTGGACAATGCCACAGCGTTATCGTCACAAAACGCATACGCCCCGCACAACGACGCCGCCGCCGCTGCTGCTGCAAATGCTGCGGCATCATTATCTGGCACGACTGCTTATTCTTCTACGTCAAATGTCGCTTCCGCTGCCGCCAATGCCATGCTCGAGGGCATTGTACCGTTGAGCGATGAGCATGGCGATACGGGCGTTGTAGATTTCAGCTATGGTGATGAACTGCTCGGCGGCGATGGCGTTAGTTCGGCACAGTTGGCGTTGTCGGCGGACACGCAGGAAGTGCGACAACGCACCATTGAGAATATCTGGGATATAACGGTGTCATTGAATATACTCTACAAGGAGAATTGGACGAAGTAAGTGAAGAATGAAGATTTATGATTTATTAGTGGGCGCATGAGTTGAGGTATTCGCAATGGTATGTGTTTGATTTAGGCTCATTTAATTAGTGGTGGTGTGGTATGTGCAAAAGTGATTGGCGAAATGCTTAGAATATTGCATGACTATATTATATATGATAAAGTGTTATTAGTAGATGTGTATTTTTGGCACTTATTTTGTATAGGTGGTGGTGGTTAGTGTACATTTACATACAAAATTGCTGTAAATACAACTTTATACAAAATAACATTTTTGGTAATTTTGTTTTATTACAAAAATTTAATCGGTTTTAAATTAAAATTAATTTAAAAAAATAAAAATTTAATTGAAAATTATTAAAAAAAAAATTTAATTGGTTTTTAATAAAAAATTTATTTCTTTACATTCTTACAATTTAATTTATAATTTTAGAAATTTAATAATCGTTAATTAAATGCCTGAGTAACAGTATAATCTAGAATATTAATTAATAAAACCAATGTTATTATAACAAATGTTTGAAATTTAAAATTATTAAAATAAAAATTTTTGAAATTTAAATTTTAATTATAGTTTTCAATTTAAATTTTTAATTTTAAATTTTTAATTTTAAATTTTTTAAAATTTAAATAATTTAAAAAAAATAATAAAAAAATAAAACCAATGTTATTATAATAAATAATTTTTAAAATTTTAATTTTAATAATAATTTTCAATTTAAATTTTTAATTTTAAATTTTTTAAAATTGTAATAATTTTTTAACTTCAATTTAAAATTTTTTGTATTAATATGTTATATAAAGATTTCAAAAATATTTTTTCAACTTTAATACTACTATTTCCGTCATTTACGTTTTAATTTGCGCAATATTTATGCAGTATGTTTCCTATTATAAATGCGTTCCACGGTGCGTATGAATAACAATTTGCTCAAATCTTTTAAAAGCTTTACACTGTATTTCAATATGGCTAGGCATAATATACATATGTACATATGCTTAAAATATTTTTAGAAAATTTCAATAACTTTTTAACATTATTTTTAAATTACTTTATTTTTTAATTAAGTGTTTTTTAATTAATTAATTACTTTTAATTTTTTTAACCTTTTCATAATGTGTACTGAAGCACTTGAAGCCACTTCCATGGTGCGTATGAGTAACATTTTGCGAAAATCAAAATTTGCTATAACTAAATTTTATTGCTAAATTGAACTGCGGCTGATTATTAAAATAATCAAAGCAGCTAGAAGTGAGCAACAGACAGGCATTTTTTTCTAATTTATTTATATAACTCATTCATACACATATCTGCATACATATTTATTTATTTTTTAACAAAAACCAATATTAAATTAAAAAAAAAAATATTTTTCTTACATTTATGCAATCGTTGTTTTAGCAAATATTTTAGAAACTTTATTTTCAATTTCTATATGGCTGGACATAAAATATTTATGTTAAAAATATTTTTACAATTTTTTTATAATTTGTTAAAATTTTTTTAAATTAAAGAATTTATTTAATTAAATATTAAAATTAAATAAAAAAAAATTAATTTAATCAAATGACAATTAATTTGCTTACTTATATGGAATCGTTGTTTTAGCAAATTACTATCAGTTCAATGTGCTTTGAGTATATAATATAACGGTTAAATTTAGATTCCAATTCTTACTTAATTTTTGTTTTTTAATTTTCTATTGAACCCTTAATTTTGTTATTTTTACAATTTTAATTTGGTTTCATTAAACATTTTAATTTTTTTTATTTCACTTGTTAAAATTTGTATAATATTTAAATTTTTCAATTGATTACTTTCAATTTAATTACAATTTTTTTTCCTTTTTAATTAACCTATTATAGTTTTTTAAGATTTTTAAAATTAATTTTTAAACCTTCGAGTCCACAAGTTTTTTCGATCTAATTTTTTAATAATTTCTAATTAAATTTAATTACAATTAATTTATATTGTTGAAATTTTAATTTTTTTCAATTCAATTTTTTTGAATTAAATTTTTACAATATTAATTTGGTTTAATTAAACCTTTTTAATTTCACTTCTTAAAATTTTTATAATATTTAAAATTTTAAATTTATAACTTTCCATAGAAATAAAATTTTTTCTTCAATTTAATTAACCTAATTTAGTTTATAATTTTTTTAACTTTTAAATTGCCTATTTGTTTCCTTCTAATTTTATAATAATAATATAATTTTATTAATTAAATATAATTATTAATTAAATTAAATATAATTAATTAATTTTAATTTTTTGTTTAAATTTAATTTTTAAATCGCTATAATTTACTGTTTAAATTTTGTTATTATATTATCTTATTGTTAAAATTTTTAAAGTTTGTACTTAATTTGTTCAATTTCATTTTTAATTTTTTTTTTAAATTTGTACACAATTTGTTCAATTTCATTTTTAATTTTTAATATCTTAATCTTTTGAATTCCATCGGAATTTACATTTCCAAATTTGCTGTAATTCAACATTTTTTGCATACCAATTTGTATTTTCTAATGTTACTACATGTATGTAAATTTGTTGATGTCTGACGATGCGTATACGTAACGAATTGCCCGCATTAGGTTCTGTATTCATTAGAAATGCTAAGAAGTAAAATCGCTAAGCTATTTACAAATGCATACACATATTTTAATACTATACTAAGTTAGCTTAAGTCTCGACTGACATATCGGCAACTAATCCTTAAAGTATGCAACACTTTTCAATATGCAGTTGCCGGGCTACTATTAAATTAATTCAATATTTTTGTTCCGAACTATGCTAAGCTTGAAACTGGCTTATATTGTTGCAAATTCCAATATTTCTTAAATAATTGAAAAATTATACATTAATATATATTGTATATGTAATGCTTGCAAACTTTTTTAAGGAATTTTCAAAATGATAGCAGTGCTCCATACTCAAAAAAAAGTATTAAGTTACATAAATTACATTTTCCAATGCATTAATAATTCACCTATTGTTATACATATACCAATTGCCTTTTCTTACTTACTTACTCCTTCTTTTTATCAATTCCCTACACACTTTTAGGCTAGCCGCTTTGGAAATTGCCAAATTTCAAGACCAATTAATCAAGAGACTGAATGAGGATGCGCTACTGCAATTATCACATGAAATGGATGGCGGCATCGCTGCTGGCGGCGGAAATGGTGCGGCGATTGCCGGTAATAGTCCGGCTACGGAAGCTGTACTCCTACACACACACGGCGGTCAATACGGTCATGGTCATGGGCCGCACGAATGGAATTTCGCCAAAGCGTTTCTCTACTCACTCACCGTACTGACGACAATTGGTAAGTTTTAAATGGCACTTTTTAATTTAGTAGCATAGCAAGTGGATTTATAAGCTTACGGTTAATTACTTTTTGAAAAATACTTCCCCTATGGCTGGCAAAAGCTATTAGTTGAAAACAATTGGTGTGTAATGTGAGTTGTGAAGGCATTGATTATAAATTTTTCGAAGTTAACTTGCTTTGTATAAGACTTCATGCTCGGGTTTCTCCAAATCAAACTTTAATTTGAATGCACAGAACGAGCTCAGCGCCAGTTATTTGTTACAGAGCATCCATTAATTCCGCAATTATATCGGGAATTTAAAATTGTAACTGATGTGGTATATGGATCCCATTTTAGAAGCAATATCTTCTATATATGGGGTATTCCATACCAAACCGACCACTTTTGAACCCGACCCCTTTAGATTTTGATGAAACTTATCCATCTTTTTCTACCCTTTGAAAAACATTTTTGAGAATTTATTCAAAATTTTTTATCCAACTTCAAAAAAGTTATGAATTTTTCAAAAAAATGGCTTTTTTATTTTCAAATAGCCATAACTTTTGTAGAAATTGACTTTTGGGGACCATTTTTTTTTTTTAAATTTTTGTTTTTGAATGAAATTTTAGAAAAAATACACGAAAAAAATTTAACACGATCAATTATATAAAATAATCGGTTTTTTCGTCATTTTTTGGAAGTTCGCCATTTTTGTTCTTTTTGTTTTTTTTTCCTCAAAAAAACTTCAATTAATTTGACAACTATCCCTGCTAATCCCGGAGTGGTCCGATTTTTTTTATATTTTTTTTATTTATTTAAAAAAAAATTGTCAAATTTTCAAAAATGAAAAATTTTTTTTGTCTGTATACTTTATTTCTATCCCTATTCCCTCTAGGAAATTTTATAACAATAGTCGCTTTATTATTTAAACTAGAAGGCACTAACCTTTTACATCTCTAACTCGATTAATTTTGACTCTGCCATAGAATTATGCACGCAGGAGTTTACTTTGACAGTTGGTTTGACAGTTATCCCTCTAGGAAATTCTGTAACAAAACGCACTTTAGATATTTAAACCAGAAGTTATCAATTTTTTGCAACTTTAACTCTATTGAACTTCACTCTGCGAGGAAATGAAGTACTCATGTGTTTACTGTGGCAGCTAGTTTGTCAGCTATCCCTCTAGGAAATGCTATGACAAAAAGTATTCTTATGTTTAAGCTTTGCAAAAAGCTATCAACTTTTTATAACTCTAACTCGATTGATTAGAACCAAGCATAAAAGAGTTTACTTTGACGGATAGTTTAACAGACATATATACCTCTATTAAGTACGCACGCACTTTGACAGCTTCTGTGACAGCTATCCCGCTAGGAAATTTTATTAGAAAAACACGCGCGTACTTTGACAGTTATCCCGCTAGAAAATTTTATCAGAAAAAGTGTTTCCAAACAAAACATGGGCAAAACTCCACCCCAAACGGTTATCTCACAGAGTTTCTACTTGAATTTCATTCCCATATAACCATCCCACCTGCAACAGTGTTGTCTCAAACAGCAATATATGCACGGAAGTGAGCTCTGTACGCCTAAGCTAGTACCACATATTACAGGGCACAAACACAACAACGCACATAACCTAGCAAATATATACGAAAGCATGTGAATAACATTTCCACACCCACAAACGCAGCGTGAAGTATCGTAAATTTTCATTTATGCCAATGACAATAATGGCCAATAATGGCAAACAGTCAGAGTCAAGTAAAAATAGAATAACACATAAGTGAGTGTATGTGTGTGTGTGTTCGAATATACGCACATATTGTTTTAACACATATACAGCGACACGAAATTCGACTTACGCCACTTCTCGTCCCATACAGCAGACGTTTGGGTACACAATAAAGACAACAATTGTGTGGGAGATGCCCAGTAAGGACATACGCAACAAACAATAAAGTATCTTCATAATATATTTGCAAATTGCCAATATCTGCAGAATTTTTCCGTTTCTGCTTATTCTTTCAATTTGCAAATTTACTACGCACACACGCATTTACTAACACAACTACACATATACATATGTACAAATGCATGCATATAACTACGCAGAGTGGCTTGTTGTAGCTTAACAGCCTCTACAACTGCATACATTATGCCAACTTCTTTGCTATCTCCCGCAATGAAAGCAAAAAGTATTTGCATCAATTCTTAGATACAATGCTTTACTATAAGTTTTTTTTTTTGTTGTAGCTAACAATGCCCAAGTATTGTTGGTGCTTGGTAGTTATATAAATAACATTGTGTGCCAATAGCATATACATATTGACGCTTTTGTCGTTGTAGTCGCAAGTAATTTGCTAATAAATAAAAATGCAAAGCATATGCACAGGCGCAAAGCCAACTGGCTTTGGACTTTGTATTTCATGGCTCTGGCGTCAAGCTTTGCAGCTATAAAAAATCACTCGCAGATGTACAACTGCACAAGCCAGGCAATAAACAAATGCAATTGTAAGTAATGCGTATTACAGCAAAAACAACAGCAACAACTACTAATATAAAGTATTTGTAGTTTGTGAATTGGTTCAGCCTGTTTCTTTGTATTCCGTTTTTATTACGATTTTTGTGTTGTGAACACCCTAAACAATTAAAATTGAGCATATGGTGAGGAATTGAATAGTATGCATATATAAAAAATGGTGTTTGAATAATAAAATCATAAAAGAAATTAATTTTTTTTTTATTTTTTTTTTACTTTTTTTTATTATTTTTTTTTTTTATTTTAAATATGGAAATTGCTACAAAAACTAAGTAATTTTTTATAATGGAAATATTTTTTAAATATGGAAATTGCTACAAAAACTAAGTACTTTTTTATATTTATATTACTAAACCCAATTTACAATTCTATATTAGCAAGAATTTAGTTGGGTTAGATTAGTTTATACTGGCGGGATGTCACAAAATACATACTTACAGGTCCTTAGTAATGCCAGATTGAGCTACAGTTTAATTTGAATACTTTTTAGGTAATCGTTATATAGAACATCAATGTTTTTCGCGAATTTTATGAGTGACTTGATATCGCTTAATCCCTATAATTGCCTAAATAACTAAAGCGAGCTCTTGAAATGCTGGATAGAAGCATAGTTGGTGTTCCAGCGTTTGCCGCCTGCCTACTTCCCTGCATTTTCTACATGTATCATCATTACTTTTGCCCTTGAAGGCTATCCTTTCAAGACCGAATGATTAGAAAGCATTCGTATTTTTTTTCGGGACTCTTGCACATGATCTTGGCGATCCTGAATGGTCTAAGGTATTCCATTGTGTATAATTTTTAGACACTTCCGTGTGTCTTGTATTGGTTTGGTAGTCATACAAAAGGCACTTTTGGCAATTTCGTCAGCTATTTCGCTTCTCGGAACCCACTTTAATTTATGGCCTGGAACCAAGTTTACATGCAGCCGCTTTCCTGATTGCCAAGACTTCTGCCAGAGTGATATTGCAGTATTCGGAAAGCTTGAAGGGTTGTTATAAATACAACTGGCGAGTGCTTCGCCATTCATTCTCTTTATGTGTAACTTGCAACATTTGTTCCAAGCAGTGAACACTCAATGAATCATCAAAGATCCTGAAAATCACTTGGATCTTAATGACCTCAGAAACGACTAATATCTAAACTAAAAATGCTTGTAGATTTTACAGCAATCAACTGTAAAGTTTTTTGTATCTATGTATCGGATGGCGTATCCAGGAAGGATTCTAATTCAAATACAGTAGAATTTCAGAAATAACAAATATTTAAAATATGTTGGAAAGGAAAAACCCATCCAAGGACGCAGTTCTATATCCGCCACTGAAAAAGACTATGTCTCAAATGATTATAAATCTGTAATTTTTGTACTTACCATACCTGACATTCCTTCGATCCTTCGTACACTCCTTTAGCCTTAAGTGGGTATTCTAGTCTAGAAATTTAAAAAAATCCATTTTTTTATATTTTCAAATTTTAACTATTCAAGAAAATGTGTACAAGAGGATTTTTCAAAATTCAAATTATTTTCGGAGATATATGCATTTTTCTGACCCGGCATCCAAATTGATTCGGCCGGAACGCGAAACTTTAAAGGTGTTTTTCTCAAAACTAACTTTTTCGGAACGATGCCCACGATTTCTCAGGTTCTACTGGACCGATTTACTTGAAATTTTTATAGAGTCTTCTTTATAGGCTTGTCTATGGTTGCAACTAGCCTCATCCCAAAATTTTAATTTTTATTATTTTTAAAAAATTCGAAATAGTCAGAAAAAGTGATGAAAAAAAAAATTTTTTTCAGGCAGTCGCCATTTTGTAAAAAAAAAATATTTCTTACTTTTCCGTAGTTTTGACCATTGCGACATTATTCTAGATTAATAATCTTTTTTTCTTTTTGGTTTCAAATAACTAGGAGGGTTGAAATAATGGGCATGGTCACGTGGAAATTTTTAGAGACCCCACTTATAATTTTTTTTCTGTACTCTTCAAAAATTAATAAATAACTAATAAAAAATGGATAGTAAAACTATTAATTGCCTTTTTTTACGACACTTTAAAAATTACCTGAAATTCATTTTTCTAGACTAGAATACCCCCTTAAACATATAAAACCTACAAGATTTACAATCATAAATGATTTTATACCACCTTCTTCCAAAGAGCTGATGCAGCTGGCATCCGGTATGATTACTACTTTAAGTCCGATTAGACAGTGTACAGTCAGAACTTCTACAACCTGAAAAGTACAACTAGTTGAGAGGGAAGAGTTTCCTTGACCTCATGCGGTTTACCCTTGGTTAGAAGAATGTTAGAGCTGCACAGCTGCTGGTGGTCGAGCAGCGCTTGATGATTTTGTCTGGGGCCCAACAGTCTAGTAGTAAACCACAGGAATCCAAAGGAACTACCCGTTCAATTATTGCACAATTATTGAGATTGAACTTTTCTTGAGATCTGCAACCTGTAACATATTTTAACTGAGCTTATAAGTCTTTAACCTAAATATGACAGATCGTTTTTCATATAAAAATATGATTTTATTGTTGATGTCTGATGTTTATTATGTCTCTTCGACATAACATCTTTCTAGGGTAATGCATTTGATCCAATGTTCCATTATTTCGTTATCGATTTGATGGTAGAAACATTCAAGACCTTCAAGAAAAAGGCTAACTTCTGCTTATTGACTTCCTCATACTTGTATAAGTGAAATCATTCTGCAGCGAGCCACTTTTTGAGTTTGGGAAAAAGGGGAATATGGGAATTATATTCGACATCTTAAGGGGGTATTCTAGTCTAGAAGCATGAATTTCAGGTAATTTTTAAAGTGTCGTAAAAAAAGGCAATTAGTATTTTTACTATCCATTTGTTTATTAGTTATTTATTAATTTTTTAAGAGTACAGAAAAAAATTAAAAACTAAAAAAAGTAAAAAATTTCAAAAATTATGATCTGACGAAGCGGGGGGTCTCTAAAAATTTCCACGTAACCATGCCCATGATTTCAACCCTCCTAGTTATCGGAAACCAAACAAAAAAAAAAAGATTATTAATCTAGAATAATGTCGCAATGGTCGGAACTACGGAAAAGTGGGAAACATTTTTTTCAGAAAAGGACGACTGCCTAAAAAAAATTTTTTTTTATCACTTTTTGTGACTATTTCGAATTTTTTAAAAATAATAAAAATAAAAATTTTGGGATGGGGCTAGTTCCAACCATAGACAAGCTTATAAAGAAGACTCTATAAAAATTTCAAGTAAATCGGTCTAGTAGAACCTGAGAAATCGTGGGCATCGTTCCGAAAAAGTCAGTTTTGAGAAAAACGCGTTTACAGTTTCGCGTTTCGGACGAACCAGTTTAGATGCCGAGTCAGAAAAATGCCTATAACTCCGAAAATAATTTGAATTTTGAAAAATCCTCTTGTAAACATATTCTTGAATAGTTAAACTTTGAAAATATAAAACAAAAAAAATTTCGATTTTTTTAAATTTCTAGACTAGAATACCCCTTTAAGCAATTTCATTTATTACTGTACAATATTCACAAGTTTCTATTTCAATGTGCTGCTTGCTTGCATTCAGTTAAACTCTTTCCCCAAACATGTTCGTTCGCGAAATTTCGCTGTCACTTCCTGTCAAAACAAAAGTATTCGGTCTTTATCTTGAGCCATTAGCATTATTTACACATTCCATTTTTATTTTTGCTGCCAATAAAATCGCCACTTCCCGAACATTAAAGTGTCATAAAAATGTCAATAATCGAAGTAAAAGTTGAAACAATATGCGCATATATTCGAATACCGTATGCATATAAAATTACATAATAAAAAAAAACAAAGGAGTTTTTCATTTACATACTTAATTTTACACTCCCTGTCGACAGTCGAAATTCAATCAGTCAATATTGTAAATTTTTACTGTTATTGATATAATTTAAAACAACACAATAGCGCGACACCACAGCGCTTCTCAAACATTCAAGCGCAAAATTTGTGTCATTTCATGAATATCTTATTGCTTTATTACTTCGCGCAAGGAAAGAAAGTAATAAATGAGGGTAATGAAAAAATACTTAACATGAGATAAACGTTCAATTTGGCAAACAGCTAGCCATTTATTACGCACTGGCAATATTTTGAGCAAAAGTGGATCATTGCCACGCCTACAAAATAGCATTTTAATACAATTGCAGCTGCAAAACGTAAAATCGGAACAGAAAATCATAGCAAAAACTTTTTTCAAAAGTGGTGGTACCAAAGGCGTGACCCCGCCCACTTTTAGTTAAAATCGTATATCTCAGCAATTGCTCGATCAATTTCACCCGAATTTAGTACAAAACTTTACCTTGTTGTTGACCCTGTTATAGTTTGAAGTCGAGCTCGGTTTTGGAATTGGGCGGCAGTCGTTCTTTCTTTACGCGGCTTGGCGCCAATTGACGATTCCAAGTGTAGCCAGGTCTTCTCCACCTAGTTTTTCCAACGGAATGGAGGCCTTCCTCATCCTCTGCTTCACCCAGCGCGTACTGCGTCGAATATTCTCAAAAGCTGGAATGTTTCCATCCATTCGGACGACCTGACTTAGCCAGTGTGGCCACTGTCTTTTAATTCACTTAACTACACATGTCAATGTCATCGTATATGTATCTCGTACAGCTCATCGTTCCATTGACTGCGGTATTCGCCGTTGCCAATGCATAAAGGACCACAAATCTTCCATAAACCTTTCTCTCGAAAACTCGTAAAGCCGACTCATCATCATGGTCCATGCCTCTGCAACAAATAACAGGATCCGCGATGAGCGACTTGTAGAGTTTGGTCTTTGTTTGTCGAGTGAGGACTTGACTTCTCAATTGTCTACGCAGTCCGAAGATGCTATCTGTTGGCAAGAATTATTCTGCGACGAATTTCGAAGCTGACATTGTTGTTGTATTAATGCTTCTTCCCAAAATAATTTTCAACTTCCAGGGTCAGAACATAAAGAACTAAGGAACAAGTAAGCTCAAGAAAAAAGATAAAGGAGTTAAATTTAAAAAACAAATGAGGTAAAGATCAAACTAATGGAGGAACCAAGTCAGGCTAGAGTTCAATGAAGTTAAAGTTTGAAGATAAGCGAGGTTACGACTAGTAAGCTAGGGGTCAAGCGAGACCTAGCCGTTCTGAGGAAATTTTCCTATATTTTATCCAAAGTACTTGAAAGAGGTGATGAACCCACACTAAGCATCAGGCTTAAAGGGTGGAGTAAGCTTAAATAAGCTTACATACACTTCTTTTACTTAGAACTCTCATGTAACACCGTTTATTAATTTCGTGCTACTTCTTTTCAATTTTATCTAGGTTACGGTAACATAGCACCACGCACTACGCTCGGCCGTTTGGTGACACTCGTCTACGCCATTTTCGGCATACCGCTTACGCTCATTTATCTCTCCAGTACTGGTGGCATTTTAGCAAAAGTGGCACGTGAGGTATTCTCCAAAGCATTATGCTGTTGTCTCTGCTCAAATTGCGGCTATTGTTGTTACGATGAAAAGCGTATGGCTGAAAAAGAGCGTCGCATGAAGCGTAAACGACAGCAAGAGGAATTGCGTAAACAACAGGCTGCCTTGCAGGAACCCTACTATGTTCACGACTCATACGCCACAACGGAGAAACAATCAAATCTACCTGGTGGCACACAAATGTTGCCACCCGACATCGATTCGTTGAGTGCGAGTGAATCACGTGGATCCATGCATGGGCTGAGCATATTGGCGCCAATTTTGTTGTGCCTTTCAATGATGATCATCTACATACTAATCGGTGCAGTCGTACTGTATCGACTGGAAGACTGGCCCATACTCGATGGCATCTACTTTTGTTTCATGAGTTTATCAACAATTGGTTTTGGTGATATGCTACCGGGTTTGCGACGTGAATCCACTACGACCACATGGTTTTGTTCGATTTATATCATGTCGGGCATGGCGCTCACGGCGATGTGCTTCAATGTTATACACGAAGAGATTGTGCATCGCATCAAAATCGTGGTAGAATTCAAGAAAGCAAGCAATGCGCTGGATACGATGGGCGAGGAGCAAGGCTACTATATGCCGCCTTGACAATTTGAGAAGGGCACAAGCTTGTACAAACGCAATCCCACCGAAGAGACGCTGGTGTCAGGTAATACAAACCGATAAAATATTTTTAAATTCAACTCACTTTCGCTCTATTTCGCAGGCACGCCAACTTCCCTCGCTTACGGCGCACAGCTGGACACAGATTTAAGTCAGCTGCATGCGTTGAAGGACTATGTCAATCATGAGCTTGTTCCCATACTCACCATGGATCCGAACAGCTCGTCAAACACCTCAACACATCTCCTAAAAGGCGCAAATACAAATACCATGCCTTTAAACAGCTTGACGCCCTACACAAGCGCAGCAACCACGGCTACGACGCCGCCAAGTCTGCTGCCGACTGGTGCCAGTCTTACAACCTTGAACGCGCCTATTTTGGACAATTCCACGTTATCGTCACAATCCTGCTTGGATCCAACAATCAGCGGCAGTGCATCGCAGGCGGTCATGAGTGTTTACACTTTGAGTGAGGAAACCGAAATGGAGTCTTCAACAGATTGTATGTAAGTGAGTAGTAGTTTTAGCAGCCAATTGAGGACAATGAAAATTTGAGTAAATCAGTGAAAGTGTTAGACTAATCTATAAACTTACATAGTGATTAGGTTTGTAAATAGAAAATTTGTATAGTTTGTGCCAGGATTGTTAAAAATTCTGTTGAGACAGCAAGGTATTGCTTAGTTGGCGTAAATATTTCGAGTACACGTTTTAGTTCCCCTCACTAGGTTTTCTGCATCCTGCTTTTTTCTGAACTTCATTATTTTTAGCATACAAATTCTGAGCCCAGACCAGGGACTCCTTCCACTCGTTTAGAACTTTATAGAGCAACTTATCGTCGCTGTAAATGTAAGAAAATTAAAGAAGTCTGAGTGGCTCCGTACAAGTTTTTACCCAGACAGCACTTTCAGCGATTCTTGTGCGCAAAATATAAAGCACTCTGTAAGCTAAACTCAGATCAGAGCCCATACCAAAGACTCCTTCCATGCGTTACAGCTTTAGAGAGCATTTTATAGCCGACGTATATGGAAGAACATTAGTGAAGTCTGTTCCAGACAAGAGCAGCTCATTTGGAGATTCCTTTTCGTGAAATATATAGAGCTCCACAAAGCCTTAAGGGATTTAAATCGAAGAAACATTAATTGAGCTACTCAAACAGTCTCGATATACAATTCAGCCAAAAGCTGCAGCGTCTATAATCAGAGAGCAGAGAGAAGATCCTTGATTTCAACATAAGATCCTCCGAATCTTCGGTTTAGTCTGGAACAATGTCGATTTTAAAAGCTTAAGGTCGAGAATGCTTTATGGAAACAACATCCTTTACCCGTGCTTCTTTTATTGAAGACAGCTAACTGTTCGTCCTTACACAAATAATTATCGATTTGAAAAAGTGTTTCACAGTGTCAATCAGCTGTTCGGATTGGGCTTTTTGTAGGAAGATCGACTTAAAAATACCACAGAAGAGCGAAAAAATTTGGAAAATACTCAGCAACAGGCGTCAGCTTAAATATAATGTTACTGTGGTGGCATTCCTAGGCTCATTTTGGTTATGTGAAATCGGCCAGGGCTCTTTTAAACCCAAAAATTTCTCTCTCAGTAAACAAACAGGTGTATATATGTGTACAGAAATATATTTACATGTAGAGTCTTTTATCTACATTTATATTCAACTTTAATTTTCAATTTCTAAAGCAAAAGTTTGCAACGCTGAATTTGCTAAATATTAATTTTTTTTAAAGAATTTGCTAAATACATTTTTGTTTACAACAACGTCGTTTGTAATTTAATGTAAAACGTTCCACCAATATAGAGCGCTTCAAATTATCGCTTACCTGGCATAAAAACTTAAAATAAAAATTGCCCACAAAAAACAGAATGAAAATATCACTAGTCGAGACAATGATAACATTTTTTAGCAGTGCATAGGTGTTAAATAATTTACTTCAGACCATAAACAATAAAAAAATAATTAGAATAATTTATAAAATATATAAATAATGCAGACAAATATAAATTATATAAATATTATGAATATATAAATTAGCATAAGATTTATATGTATCTGTGGTCCTTAAGATCTGTATATAAATCAGCAACAATTGAATTCTTCGCTGTCACTCTGAATTCCAATAAATAGAATTAGTCTAACAATTACAAATTTATGTGTATATTGTGTGGTTCCACAAAATAATATATAATTACAAATAATTGTTACGAATTTTGTACGATTCTTGGAAAATATAAAAATAACATATTTTGTAGTGAAACTATATAATTAACTTTAAAGCAGTTAGAAGTATTAAATTAACAAACGTACTAAACTACTTTCGCATATTCATAGATTCTAAATCTTTTGTACATGTCAATAATATATAAGTAATAAACTGTACTTTTAGCTCTAACAAAATGCATTAAAGTAAAAAGTAATAAATTAGTAAATAAAATGTAGATATAAAAAGCATTTGAAATGTTAGTGAAAGAAACGAATGTTAATAGATACATAACTATTAGTTGAATTGAAAAAAATTTTTAAATTGGAGTATATAAACTTAGTAATACTAAGAGTAATTAATATGTATGTAGTTTAAAATGAAACTGTAAATTTATAAAACAACAACAGTAATTACAGAAAATAAAATTTATTAATTGTTATGTAGTGAGGAATTTGTTAGTTTTGAGCAAGGTAAGTATGTAATTATATATTAAATAATATTAAATAAACTTAACAACTGTGTTCAAAATGTAATGTAAAGTTTGGCATAAAACTGTCACTCTAAACGCACAATTAATAATATCGATAATTATTTGCACATGATTATTTAAACAAATCCGTTATTTTATTAACTTTCGTTTTCGAATTGACAAATAACTTTTCTTATTTTTTGTTATATATATATACTTTTACCCTTACACAATGTTGCTACAGAGTATTTAGTTTTATTCATTTTTGTTTTTATTAAGTAACACTCTGTGCGTTGAGAAGAAAACTAAACTTGGCCGCACTGCTCGAATTATTTTGTTAATATTTTTTTCCTGCAAACCGCGCTTTTTTAAATATCTGATTATAAATATCAAAAAATGCAACAGAGAAATGTAATTTATGTGCATAATGGCAATTTAATACAACAAGCAGACAAAAACCCTGCAGTGCGGGGTAGGGTAAGCAGTAACATTGCAATTTCAATATTATGCGAAAATGCTAACTAGAATTACCTAAAGGCTTCACTAACCCATGCACTGATTGCTTCATATGGACTACTGAAGCATATGCGACGACTGGAACCGAAAATTTGCAAATATACAGACTTACGCCGTTTTCATAATAGCGCTTATGTGGAAGAGTTACTGAAGAAAGCTACGCTTAGTAAACCGAAAAGTACAACAAATGTGTTTGTTAAACAGAAAACGCTGAATGACACGTTAGAGGAAGCTTGCTCCTCAGGCAGTGATGACGAAGACAACAACTGTACGTTGGACACAACACACACACACATTGAGTATGGTTTGGACTTCGATTGTCCCAGTTGGCGTGGCGTTTGGGAATACGCTTGCACAGTGGCGGGCGGTACAATGAGTGCTTGTGCTGCACTGTGCAAATATGGTGCCACAAAAAACGGTGAACAGACTATAATTATCAATTGGACTGGTGGTTGGCACCATGCTCAGCGTGATCGCGCAGCCGGTTATTGCTACGTCAATGATATCGTTTTAGGCATCTTAGTGCTGCGTAAACATTTCAAAAGGGTGCTTCATGTAGATTTGGATGCACATCATGGTGATGGTGTGCAACAAGCGTTTGAAGTAACCAAACGTGTTTTTACTTTTTCGATGCATCGTTATGAATGCGGTTACTATCCAGGCACTGGCGGTATGGATGATTGTGGTTTTGGTGAAGGTAAAGGCTATGCAGCAAATTTTCCATATCAAAGTGGTATAGGCGGTAAAAACTACTGCAAATATCTTAAACGGTGAGTTGAAGGTGCTCATTCATGAAGTCTACTACATATCTGTTGCTTCTAGTGTATTGACAAAAATACTGCAGTTTTACAAACCTGAAGTGTGTGTGATACAATGTGGCGCCGATGCATTAGTTGGCGATCCACTCGGTGGCACAAACCTTACGCCAGCAGACTTAATTGAATGTGTCGAATTTATCTTAATGAATGGATTGCCAACTGTTCTTTTGGGCGGTGGCGGTTATAATTTTACGAATTCTAGTCGTTTGTGGACCCAATTGACCGCCACTTGTTGCGGCATAACACTGCCAGAAGATATACCTGCTGATAATAGTGATTTCCTAAAATATGGACCAGATTATAGTGTGCATATAAAAGCCTCCAACTTTATGAAAGACCACAATAATATAGAGTACTTGGAGGTGTGTGCGAATACTATCGAAGGTAAGCTTTAGTTTTTAAAAAAATGCAAAGAAATCATACAGAATTGAAATCATCAGCAAGTGTTCAAAAGTTCTAAACACATCGACATGCATTCCTAATTAATTTTATTGATTCAAAGTTCTTGTACATGTACATACAAAAAAAAACGGGAAATTTTTATAATGTGCTTACAGGTAATCTGAGGAAGTATAATGTAAACGCTGTGTGAAACTGGGAACCATGCCTTTATGGATTACGAAATTTTAATCGACTGTTTACATTTGACTATCATCATTTACAGATAGATTAATTTTGAATCGTATTTGTTGTTTTATTTATAAAATATTACTTATAAACTAAATATTAGTGTCCTGCGCACGATTTGCTAATTGTAAACCCACTCAAGGCAAAACAGTGCGTCCACCCCCACCTGCTCCTCCACTGCCCTTAAAACGTTTATTCGGCGATGCACTGCCCAATTCTGGCTTGATGCGTGTTGGAGACTGTATGCTACCCGTATTGCCAGCCAAACTACCGCCTGGAGATGAGCCAGTCTGTACTGGATCCTGCAGCCACCTAACCTGCGTCGCCGGCCCGTAACCCTTGTCGTTTCGCGCTGCTATGCGGAATATAATAGCTGGCTTGTTTGAGCAATCCACATGTGCTGTCGCCAAGGACGAATGTGCTACTGTACATTGATTGGCTGCGCCCACATAAACGCGTACAAATGCAAGTTGGGCTGGTAGCCGTGCACCAGCACCAATTGGCTTACCATCCTTATCTTTGCCTGGTTTTACAGCCAAATAAACCGAGTATTCGATGATTTCATTAGAGTTCACACAGCTCGGTGGTGGCTCCCAGGTGAGATGAGCGCCCTCGGATGATTTTGATATTTTAATAGCTGATGGTGCGCCTGGAAAGCCGGGTAGACAAGTTTTGAAGCTGGATATCTCACTCCAATCACTAGCGCCGCAAGTATTGATAGCGCGCAAGCGAAAACGGTAAGCTGTGCCAGGCTCAAGGTTAACACGTTGAATTGTTGTAAGATCCGGTAAGTTTCTAGACGTCAATTTTAAACCAGAAGATGACCATATACTATTATCAATGTACGAAGAAACGGTCGCGTTAAGTCCAGTATAAATGCCCACAGTATGCCATTTAGCATCTTCTTCATCAATAGGTGGCCCTGACGATGTCGTTGCTAAAGCTTCATTTTCTCCCGCAGGCACATTTCCAGTTGGCTGCGGCGGTGGCATATCGGTGCTTGAAGACACACCGTCGTGTTGATCACCAGCTTGACTGGTGTTCTCATTTACGTTGTTGTTATCGTTCGTTTCGTCAGAAGTTGTAGGGCCAGATTCTGCACTAGCAGCATTTTCGATGCTGCCTTCTGCATTGGCGTTATTTCCTGCATTTGTTATGCCAGCAGTAGATGCAGAAGGCTCATTAGGTTCATCTGTTTCCATAAGAACAGGCGCGTCTGTTGGTGTTTCAGATTCATTGGCTGATCCTGAGGCATCCATCGTTTCCATCATCTATATTTATAGATATTTTATTACAATTTATTAAATTGTTTGAATCAATTTGTCCATACCTGCTGCATGTTTCTACGATTAAGTGCCGATTGCCTGCTACACTATATAAAATTCACTCACTGCACAGATTATATATTATTTATATTAAATATGAATAAAATACATTTATTCTTCTATTTTTGAATATGTATCCATAATACTTCATAGAAAAAGTAAAAATTTACTAGCGCGTGAAGTTTTCGCAAAGTTGTCACAAATCCCGATTTTGTGTTTGTAGACGCAAACAGCTGTGGCGTGGTGTTAAGTGATGCCATACTTACTTGAAATATTGAAACAAAATTTCAAAAATCTGTGTGTGTATACGTAGACAAAGAGTTTTGTAAGAAATTAAGAGATTTAAATATAAATCTTAACAGAGAGAGATTATATATATGCTCTTTGATTAAATTTTTTTCCTGCCGCTACATCACGACAACAACAACTGCTGTGCAAATTTCTTAATTTATTTATCACATACTACGAATAAGGAAATAGCAACTCTGTTGAGAGAAGAAATTAATTTAAGTACAATGGCAGCACTACTCAATAAACAAAATGTTTGACATAGTTGGCAACGCCATATAATGCTTGTAAACAATAGTTTGAATATCACTGTTGTGGAGTGATGGTGTTGGTGACAGTGTAAAATCCATAATAAATCAAACTGTTAGGAAGAACTTTTTTATAATATATTTTAAAATAATTCTTCAGGCAAAGCAGTTAAAAAAATAGAAGTTTTCTGTAGATAATGAAATATTTATTATAATTATGTATTTTTTAAGTGCATACACCTGTTAGTTGCAGTGAGAATATAACTGTACTTAATACTGCAATAATTGACACAAAACAACCGTTATAGTATTACGTTTACACTGTAGTGTCGATGATGTCTCATTAAAATAGATAAAATATTAATTTAATATTGTTAAGTAGCCATCAGCGCAGTATATTCAGAAACAGGGCACGTTGAAAATTGGATATAATGTCAAGCCTGAGATTCGCAATTTTTCTTTTATTGGCTGCCGCAGTTAGAGCTGCTGATACTGATTGTCCGTCCTTAAATGATGCTGATAATCTCTCACAGACACAGTTAATTGAACGCCTTACACATGGTTGCCGTTATGATCGTCTGGAGCGGCCGGTTAGCTACACCGAATCGAATGGCGCACGCCTGCCCATAGACGTGTATGTGCGTGCTTACATTTACTTCATGCAAAACTTGGAAGCGCATGATTTGCAGTTTAAAATACACGTGTTACTGCAGCTCCGATATCTCGATCCACGCTTAACTTTCCGTAAAGTGGCGCCAAAGCGAAGACAACCTATTTTGGGTGAGAAACAATTACGAGATACGCTTTGGATGCCGCATATTTTTCTGGCAAATGAAAGGGATTCAAGTTTGCTAGGTAAACTTTCTAGTAATAATTCATGTGTGCGTTTATGGTTTTTTTTTTATATTTTATACATTTTTGTTTTTTGTAATTATGGTTTATATATTTTTGTTTTTTTATTATATGTATTTTTTTTTTTTTTTTTTTGTTGATTTTATTTTTTGTATTGTTTTTTTGGCTAGGATTTAGAATAGCATCCCAGGCTTTCGGGGATAAAATGGGTATCGTTGGAAAGGTGACGTTCTCCAGATCACGAAAATATATATATATAGTTGCCGCTGACTTATAGTTTTTAAGATATTTGCGTTTAAAGTTTCAAAATTGACAACTTTCACATTGATATTTTGTATATTGGGAATAACTTTTTCACTTATATTATGCACTTTTCACTTACTAACACTTCACTTTAACGTTTCTGTATATTAATTTTTTTAATATTTGTTGTAAATAAAGCTTTATTTCAATTATTTTGATTTAGTTAAATTTTTTGCATCTGCACAATAAGAAAAGTGCTGCCATGGTTATTTTTTTGAAGCGCCGGCGCGGAAAAAAAAATAACCATGGCAGCACTTTTCTTATTGTGCAGATGCAAAAAATTTAACTAAATCAAAATAATTGAAATAAAGCTTTATTTACAACAAATATTAAAAAAATTAATATACAGAAACGTTATAGTGAAGTGTTAGTAAGTGAAAAGTGCATAATATAAGTGAAAAAGTTATTCACAATGTACAAATTATCACTTTAAACATTGTCAATTTTTCACCTTTAAACGCAAATATCTTGAAAACTATAAGTCAGCGGCAACTATATGTATATATTTTTGTGATCTGGAGACCGTCACCTTTCCAACGATACCCATCTTATCCCCGAAAGCCTGGGATGCTATTCTAAATTTTACCCGTTTTTTTTTTTTATTTTATTTTTTGTATTGTTTTTTTTTATTTTATTTTTTGTATTGTTTTTTTTTTTATTTTATTTTTTGTATTGTTTTTTTTTTATTTTATTTTTTGTATTGGTTTTTTTAATTTTATTTTTTTTTTTTTTTTTTTTTTTTTTATTTTACTTTTTGTAATTTTGTGCATTGTTTTTAATTTTTTTTGTTTTGTATCTTTTTTACTTTTTCAGGTACTAATGAAAAGGATATACTGACATCAATTTCACCCGATGGCACCGTAATCATATCGTCACGCGTTAAAGCTACACTGTATTGTTGGATGAATTTGCAGAAATTCCCTTTCGATGAGCAACAGTGCAGCACAATATTGGAAAGTTGGATGTATAATACATCGGAGCTTGTGTTGCATTGGGAACAAAAGCGTCCAATAACTCTCGATCCGGCGCTACACCTAACCGAATACATGCTGCATGGTGCTTGGTCAAATGAAACTGTAGTCAATGCCGATTTAAATGATTTACGGCATGGTGCTTTTGCCGGCAATTACAGCTCCCTAAGTTTCACTGTACATTTAACACGTCAAGTCGGCTTCTATGTAATGGATTATTTTCTACCCTCAATGCTTATAGTGGCAATTTCTTGGGTGTCCTTTTGGTTGCAAGCAGATCAAGCGCCACCGCGCATCATGCTGGGCACCAGTACTATGCTAACATTTATAACACTGGCCTCAGCACAAGGTTGTAGCGAACAAATTAAATTATTATTGCTCATGTATTCAAAATTTTTTTGGTTCTCTATTAACAGGTAAAACTTTACCCAAGGTTAGTTACATAAAAGTTTCGGAAGTGTGGTTCCTCGGTTGTACGCTCTTCATTTTTGGCAGCCTCATCGAATTCGCTTTCGTCAATACAATTTGGCGTCGCAAACGTAATGTAGATGTGAAAAAACTGAATAGCAAACATATACTCAAATCAACATTGTCGCCACACTCCAAACGACGTGCCACTGGACGTTCGCGTTCTTTCTGCGTGCCACCAGCCAGTACACAAAAAGAAAACGATCCATTTAATAATTATCTTACGGTACATAATATACCGATACACACAATACATGAGCATGAAGCGGTGGATAATCTATCGAAATCAACTAGTTTTAGTAGCACAACATTAAATACTGGCGATTCAATGCCTTACAAAAAAGCAGATTTGGCAAGCGTGGAAATGGGCGAGGCGCAAAACAATATCGGCTGGACCACGCTGACACCGCAGGAAATATCCATGTGGATCGATCGCAAGGCACGTTGTGTATTTCCTTTAGCTTTTCTAGTTTTCAACGCATTCTTTTGGACATTTGTCTATGTTGTTTAATTTTAGTGCTTACGGGGCATGCTTAAATGCTTTTAGTGTTATTTAATTGCTGCGTAGTTTTTTTTTTTTTTATTTATTTATTTTTAGTTTTTTTTTCTAAATTTATTTTTAGTTTTTTTTCTAAATTTATTTTTAGTTTTTTTTTATTGTGTTTGTGCATTTCCTTACTATTTTTTTATGTTTGCTTATTTTTTAGTACTCGACCAAGTTAAAAAAATCCTTTGTTATTGTTATATTACTAATTTTATTCTTAATTTGGTTATATATATTTTTAGAATTATGTAATACAAATTGTAAATGCTCTAGGAATCTCAGTTCAACTTAAAAGTAAATGTGAAAAAACTTTGTTCGCAATTATATCCGGCCAGTTGACCAGCGCGTGAATTTGGCATTTCTACGTACACACATACAGGGTTGCACACTTATTTTACGCCACTGAATCAAAGTTCTTTGTTTGCATCATATTTGCCGGCATCGCCTTTCTGCTTTGACTTTTGTTTCTTTTTCGACTGCTTGGTTGTTTTAGATGTAACATCGTCGTCCTCATCATCATCATCATCGTTATCATCTTCGCTATCGGCAGGCGGCAATGTCTCCTGCAAGCATTTACGGTCATCCTGCGCCAACACAGCGTCCTCACAGAGATGTGCTATCAGTGTTTTATCATCTTGATGCTTAAAGTACCAATCGGAGATTGTGTCCTCATAGTTTTCAAGCAGATTTTCACATTGCGTCTTCATTTGTGTCACTTCTACAGGCGGTTTATCCCACAATTCGTACGGTATGCCCAAATCGACTTTTACACCTTTGTCGACAAGTCCATGTAGAGCTTTGAAGGTTTGAGACATGCCTTTGGCAAATCGTGTGCTATCTGTGCGCTCCTTATGTAAATTGTATTCTAAAACACGATCACAAACATTCTCCAATGACTCGAGCAGACGCAATTCACTGCGACGATACTGTGTGCGCTTCTTTGGCTTCACATCGTCGAGCGAGTAGCTGCAGATAAATAAGCATTATTGTTTAGTATAAAAGCTAATTTTCAACAAAATATTTCTTTATTTTCAGCCTACCCCATTTCGATGACATCGTGCGATTTACCGGTCTCCTTTAGGCGCTCCTGCAGTTCGGTGGCTAGTATCTTGCAAGCTTCACAGCGATTGGCGAAGCGCACACCCTCTTTTTCCTCAGGTCCTGCGTGCACCGAGCACAACAGCAATGGTAATATTACTATTACTTGCCGCAACAACATAGCGACGTCTTTTTTAAATTACTTCGTATAATTGAATTAATTGTATGCGTACAGCTGTTTGTTTTGAATAAATTATTCTGCGAATGCGATTTTCTGCAGAAAGAAAAACAAAATCTGACGTGTTGTTTACCGGCGCTCAAATGTTGCCGTGCTGTGACATTTGGGTGGGTAAGGTAGTACATATTCGTATGTGGGTAAAGTAGTGCTGTTGGTTTGTGTTTAAGCTATACTGCTAGATCGACGGTTCGTGTTTTTGCTACACTGCTAGATCGACGGTTCGTGTACGTGGTGTTTTTTTTTGGCGGTGGTTGCGTGCTGGGCACTTATGCGCGCCTGGTGCAATTCCCGAAAATTTCGATTTGCCAGCAAAGCACGCGACGGGGGTCGCTCGAAAAGTGCATTTCGCTATTTCTTGACGTAGTATGGCGATATGGGTATCAAATTGAAGGGAATTGAAAGGGCTTTCATAAAATGGATAAAATAATTAATTTAAATACACAAAATACAAAATATTTTTTTTCTTTGTAAAAATTTTATTTTTATTAAATATATTATTAAAATATTGCATTTAAAATGATTTTTAGACATGTACGAGCTTGTTATGCATATTATGAAAGAAATTAACCATGTTAAAAATAGTTTTTATACATATTTCCACAATTTTTACATTGACTTAAATTGTTAATCCCTACATTTATGTATATATTCTTATTTAAATATACATGAGCTCTAAATTTTTTGTTTCAATTATTATACATATATAAAGTTTAATTTATAAATAAATTCGTTAATATTATTGTTGTTTTTGGCTTGATGTTTTGATGCATGCTAATTGCATTTTAATGCTAAAGATCACAGGACATGCGCTCCAACTTCAATTGCTGCTGATGCTGCTGCTGTTGTTGCAAAGCACTTGCAATCGGCAAACAGAATTCAATGTTGTTGTTGTTGTGCCCGCTGCCATCTGCATTACAAATGCCACCAAAATTCACAGGTGAGCTTTGGCCTACACCCACGTCGTCTGCAATTTTTATGAATTCATTGTTGTTGTTGCTTTTGTTGCTATTAGCAGCGCGACTGCTAACGGCATTGCTGACGCTCGACGCATTGCTGTTGGCTTGAAAACCGGCGAAGGAACGCACCTGCAAGAAGAGGCCACTATTGAGCAGACGCGCTTGGTGTTCCTGCGCTTTGGCGCGCAGACAGGCGATCGAGTTGTTGCTACAAGAGAAAAAGAAACAAAATTTATATGGATCTTTAATGCGAAGCAAATGCTAAACGCACCGAAATGTGTCCGGATCATGTTCAAGCGTTGCGTACGCAGCCGCCGCGCCATTTCCATGATGATGTAAGCCGCTTACAGCGCCGCCTGTACCACTACCACCAGCAGTAGTGGCAGCACTACTTGCCGCAGCGGCCGCCGCTGCCGCTGCCACAGCCGTGTTCATGATCATGTGGAAATCTTTGCTTGTCGCCGCACCCGCGCTGGCATTGGCCGCATCCATGAGCGGATGGTAAGAGGGTTGTGCGGTTGGCGGCACTAGCGCCTGCTGGAACAAATGACGCTGATGTTGTTGCAGTGGCGACAGCTGTAATGCCAGAGATGCGGTTGACGCATGCGATGTCGGCGGTGAGGGACTGCTCAAATCGATGTGCGGCGACGATGATGAAGCTGTGGTAGCTGTGGGTGTAGTCGCATTTGAGGATATGTGCGTGCGCTCGTGCGTCGGTCCCGGACTAACGACATTCAACGACTCAGTGGAGGAGCTGAGGCGGTGCGCTTCGTCATTGGATTTCGAACCAGCCGAGTCTTCGTGATCGCTAAGGCCGGAGTCGTCTTTGAATGTCTGCTGGGCTTCTATCGATTTGCGATGCATGCCTAAGGGGTGGAAGGGCAGAAGCTGGTATGAAATTTTGATGTTTTGTTAAAAATTGTAAGAAAAGCAAGTTTTAGTAAATAAAATGTTTTTAAAATTAGAAAGCGTGGCAACTTGCTTTTAAATATACCCCATAAGGTCCCCAAGTCTTTAAAATACGAATACCACGACATCGGGTTTACATAATGGGAACGAAACCCGTATTGTTATCCGGTCAAATACGACTGAACTTGTACGGGAACGTTGTTGTTTTTGTTGCCGTGATAGCGGTTATCTAATTCCCACTTGGATCATAAGGTTCGGGTTGGTTGTCACCGAAGTCGGTTGGCTTAGGAAAAGGACGGAGTCGGTCTAAAGGTGGAGGGGTGTTAGATGAATTTGGTTGGCAGGACATGGAAAGAAGTGGTTAGAGTCATCCGGGAACTCATTGCACGATGGTCAAATATTTGGTATGTCGATCCTGGATAAGTAGGAGTTTAACCTGCTACAGTCTCGTTGGCGCCAAACAGCGAAAAGGAAGAACGAACGACCTGTGCGCTGTTGTAAACCCGGCTATAACCGCGTGAGCAGTGCCTACGCCAATAAAGAAGAAGTCTCGTGACAACCCGAACTCTTCATCTGCAATGGGTGGTGGTTTTACTTCAAGTGCGCCATGCTCTGATAGGGAGTCGGTGGCGGTGTTGATAGTTATGAAGTTAGTTGCGTCCGAAGTCTTGTCGGCGTACTGTCCAAACGACTTCAGAGATGATTTCTGCGAAAACATGCCATGAGAAACTGCGTGGAGGGGGAGGAGGACCAAACGTAATGAAAGGTTCCTACCATGTTGGTAGATGCTGCGGATCGGGCGAGCTCATCAGAGAGTTCATTCCCGGCTATACCTTTGTGACCTGGCACCCAGATAAGGTGCACTTGGTTACGATCTGATAGACTGTTCAGTCGTTCCATATACTTCTGCACCAATAGCGATTTGATCTCGCATGCAGATATCGCTTTAAATGCCGCTTGACTGTCGTTGAGTATAGCTATACGTTCATGGCCACAGTTGCGTTCTACGCGCCGACTTATAGGAAAGACCTCTGCTTGGAGTATGCGCAGAAAACTACACATAAGCATGGAGAGTTTGATGCATGGCCCTGCGACCACTACGCGAATTCTCACCGCCGTTTTCAAGATGACAGTGTACCACTTGGTTGTACGATCCCTACGATCCCTAAGCAGTAGCTCAAGATCGCAATCATTCCATTCAGCCGTACTACTGAGGGTAACCTTGAACTTCTTAGTGAAGTTTACACTATTGGTGAAGCTGTCTCTTAGGAGAGGAGCCAGCGGTATTTCATCACCCAAGTCCTTATCTGGAATATACGCAAGATGTCTTATCTTATGCCTTAACTGTAATCTTAATATGTCCTTATTATTAATTTCTAATTAGAAAGAGAGATGTCACTATAATGCGACTCATACTCCCCCCTTCCCAGTTCCCCTCCTCATATGGTTACGAAATGAGAATTTGAAAGCGTTTTTAATTGAAATTATCAAAGCGATTAACGGACATAAATTAAAGACGGTGGAAAATTAAAAATGTCAAGCAGACTGCGAGAAGAAACGAAGGCGTACGAATGTATTTATGGCACGATTGTATTGAATAGCAATGAAATGCGACCGGGTACTTATGTGGTGGGCGGCGACAGCGGGTGGTTGGGTTGGCTGTTTTGACGGCAGTTAATAAATGAAATAAAATAAAACGGAATTAAATGAAAATTGCCATTTTAAATCCGCGTTAAGCTACTTGAAGTCAACAAAGACGCGTAAACACACACACAACAACAAAATTTTAAGGATATAAGCACATATATGCATGCATATATGTATGTATATGAAAATACATGAAGAGTAGACAATAAGTTGTCTCTCAAGTGGGCTTGCAACTTACAACAAAAACAAGTACACGTATACTTGAGGAAGGAGGGGAGGCGGAGTTGTGGTGTGGCCATATGTCATGCGTTTGACTAGATTACGTGTGCGAATAGCCTCAGCGTGGCGTATTGACGCTGCAGCGCAACGGTTTTATGGGCCAGTGGCAGGGGTTAAGGGTTAGGAGGGTAATTGTAAGTGGTTGCAATGGCAAAGCAATGAGCAATGAGAGGGAACTAAACTGCAAGGCAAGTGCTTAAAAACACAACAAATAAGATCAGTTGGAGATTAGCCAGAGAACAATGCAAATTGGGTATTAAAGGTATAGGGATTGAGACAGCAGTGTTGCCAGACTTTACAATTATTTTAAACTTTTTATAAAATTATTGTTAGAATTCAAATAAGTAAACAAAAAAAAAATTAAAAATATTATTAAACACTTTGCAATAAAATTAAAATTAAAAATAAAGTTAAAATTAAGGTAAAATTTAAATTAAATTAAAAATTAAGTTCAAATTAAAATTAAAAATAAAATAAAACAAAAGTTAAAAAGAAAGTTCAAATTAAAATAAAAAAAAAAATAAAAATAAAAATAAAAAATAAAATAAAAAATAAAATTAAAATTGTTGATTTTGAATGTGAAATTAAAGAAAAAAAACTAAAAAACGAAAACAAATAAAAGGGGGTTATCACAAAATATTATATGTATGTAAATAAATTGAGAAAAACCAAAATAAACAAATATAATTTACAAAAATTCAAAATTTAGGAATTACATATTAAATATTTTTTTTTTTTGAGTTTTTTAGGTTGATTTCGAAATTTAAATTTTACTGAACAAAATAGATATGTACAAACATATCGCTCATTTGCTGCAAGACCGGCATAAGTCAAAAAAATCGATTTTCCAGAAAACGCGTTAAAAGTTTTCAACTGACTCCAACCTTACACGGAAAACAGGAAATATATTCTCTTCTCAAGCGGAGCATATAAGAGGTATTCATATGAATTTTTCTCTCAACATGAAGTATGATATAACGAACAATTCTGCAGCAATAACTCAAAAATCACGTTTTTTGATTTATGCCGGTCTTGCAGCAAATGTGCGATATGTACTACTGTGTCCAAAAAATAAGATGACATTTGAATTTAAACTGCGCGCGTCGAAGGATTTGGAGAATTATTTTTTTTTTAGGTTGGTAGTACTGTCAGTCACATTTATGTCACATTTCATGTCAAAATATTCATTAGTGTTTGAGATTCGTGTCGTTTTGTGAGCTGCTAAAAGTGAGTTTTTTGTTTTTCGCGATGTCGAAATTAGTTGAGCAAAGAATTTGCATTAAATTTTGTTTACGGAATCAATTTTCTGCTGCGAATACGTTGAGGATGGTGCAGAAAGCCTTTGGTGATGAGGCTATGTCTAAAAAACATGTTTACAAGTGGTATAGTGAGTTCCAAGCCGGTCGTGAACGTGTCGAAGACGAAGAGCGTCCAGGGCGACCATCAACCGCAACCGACGAAGCTCACGTTCAACAAATCAAAGATTTGGTGTTGAAAAACCGTCGATTAACAATTAGAGACCTTGCTGATGAAGTTGGCACATCGAAAGGCTCAGCCAATACCATTTTGAAGGATGTTTTGGGCCTCAAGCGCGTCAAATCTCGACTGGTACCGAAAACATTGAATTTTTTGGAAGAAAGGCGTCGCGTTGAAGTGTGTGAAACGATGCTTTCCGACTACCAGGGTGTCATGAAACGCTTTATAACTGGCGATTAGACTTGGATCTATGCTTACGATCCCGAAGCAACCGATCAATCGAGCGAATATCGTGCCAAACGAGAGCCGAGACCAAAAAAATCGCGCCAAAGTCGCTCAAAAATCAAGGTCATGTTGATTGTTTTCTTCGATTATCGTGGTGTTGTGCATTATGAATTCCTTCCAACCGGTCAAACAGTCAACAAGGAATATTATTTGAACGTTATGCGTCATTTGCGTTACGCTATCCGCCTAAAAAGGCCGGAATTGTGGAAAGACAATTCTTGGTTTTTACACCACGATAATGCAACATCCCATACTGCCCTCGTAATTCGTGATCATTTCGCCAAAAACTCAACCCATATCGTTCCGCAACCACCGTATTCACCTGATCTGGCGCCGTGCGACTTCTGGCTGTTCACCAAGCTCAAAAGACCGCTCCGGGGACACCGTTTTTATACGATAGAGGAGATTCAAGCTGCAGCGAAGACGGAACTGAAGGCCATCCCGGAAAGTGACTACAACCAGTGTTTGGAAGATTGGAAAATCCGTTGGCATAAGTGCATTGCATCGGGAGGGGATTACTTTGAAGGGGATGAAATTGATTTCGAAGAATAAATAAAGAATTTTCAAAATAAATACAATGTCACCTTATTTTTTGGGCACAGTAGTATACGTATTAGGGTGGGTCAAAAAAATATATTTTTTTTTCGCTTCGTAATCTGAAAAATTGGGTGATAGACACCTAGAAAGGTGTCCGACTAGGAAGCCGTTGTTTTTTATTGTTAGATAAAAAAAACTTGTATTACGTTCCAACTAATTGGAAAAGTATATCGTTTCATTGGTCATATAGGAAATTGAATGCCTTGAACGGCAAGCCTACCGAAAGCCCGATTTTTCCGTAAACCAAACCGTTTAAAAGATATTAAAGGTAAAAACTGGATTATTTTGCAGAAAACAATTTTTTCCACTTTCCTGTGTAAAAATCAAAAAGTAATTAATATAACGGGATAAAACTTTGTATGAATAACGCCTTTAGGGTATGTGACCAACAAAAACCGTTCAAGCCCCTAGGTGCCGAATATTTGGAACCTAGTACATATAGTTGACTTTTTACCGCAAATATCGGTAAAAAAAATAGTTTGTTCACAATTTTAAAATTCTTAATTTATTCCTGAAAGTCTATGTCGTCGACTTCAAAGTAATAACCGTTGGTTCCAATACACTTGCACCAAGTTTTTATCAATCCTTTAAAAATCAATTTCCGAAAAAGCCCTCAACGCGCGAAGCGATTCACGTTTAATGACTCCGATGGACTCAAAACGATCTCCCTGAAGCGTTTGTTTGGGTTTGCTGAGTAGATAGAAGTCACAGGAAGCTAAATCAGGCAAACAAAGTGGTTGCGGCACGATATTGGTTGAACATTTGGCGAAAAACTTACGAAGAATCATTGCAGTGTGCGACAGTGCATTATTGTGGTGCAAGAACCAAGAGTTGTCGGCCCCAAATTCCCACCCATTTTTAAGAAAAGCTTCGCGCAAAACGACTCATAACACTCGAATAGTATTCCTTGTTGACAGGTAGACTCACCTTTGCTACGATATTTGGCCGTCTGTATCCGCGCCTTAAGCATTACATCCCAAACTAATCGCCAGAAATAATACGTTTCATGACGTTCTAGTAGTTGGAAAGCATTTTTTCACAGACTTTAACGCGAAGCTGTTTTTCTGAAAAATTTAATGATTTTGGAACTAATCGTGCTTTCACTTTTTTTGGGCCCAATTGAACTTTTAAAATGGTTTTCGCTGATCCTTCAGATATTGCAATGATACTATTTGCTTTTTTTTTTTGAAATTTGTGGTTTGGTGCATCATGAATTTCTTCCGGAGGGACAGACAGACAATAAAGAGTTCTATTTGGTCGTATTTAGGCGTTCGCGTGAAAATATCCGTCGAAAATCCGTCCGAATTTTGGAAGAACAATTCATGGATTTTACATAATAATGTACTAACGCATCGAATCATGACTGAAATGTGTTCGATTGAAGAGATAAAACAAAATTTGGTAATAGAGCTTAAGGTTATCTCAAAAAGTTCTAATGAAAAGTGTTTCGAGGACTAGAAAAATCGATGACATAAGTGTATTGCATCTGGTGGGGATTACTTTGCGACAACTTGATTACTTTTTACGACAAAATAAATATTTTAACTACAACTTCCGGGTACTCTTTTGTCACAATTCGGTTGCACCCGCACTTAGCACTTCCTTCCTAGTTTTTTGTAGCATTTATCGTCGTTCTCTTGCATTTATTAAGCGATTATTAACAATAAAAGGATCAAGTTAGCGTATAATGTGTACAATGAGCAGAAATTGCAGCAGCACGTACCTGCCCTCATCAAACTACGGCAAAGTCCAAGTGTGAAGGGCGATAGGATAAAAGTGGAAGCGCACACAGATAATACAAAGAGACTTGGCTAGTTGTGGTGAAGGGGGCATTATGAGTACAAAGCATGCATTTACACCCCTCGAATGCATAAATGAGCGAAAGATGAAAATATTTATTAGTTTTCATTGTTGTTGTTGCGCTACCAGTTGCTCATCGCCCCTCAAGCTCAAAGGCAGTTAGGCAGAGGAAGTTGTTGCAGAGCGACAATTGTCTATTGAATATTTTATGCGACCTAATGTCTATCTGTGGCTAATCCGCAAAGTCATTTCTACAAATTCAATAGAGATGCCGCACGGCGGGCGGCGGTTGGAGTGAGGTACGCGTCTCGTTAATATTATGAACATATGACGCAAATCGGCGACAACATGAATTCGTCATGCACTTCAAATATGTTCACAATTTTCAAAATTTTCATTGTTGTTGAATGTTTGTTGTAAAACAAAAGAGTTAGTCACAAAAAATTAAAGATTGATCAAAAAATAATTAGAAGTCTACAAATGTTAATAGAACTGCAAGCTACCGTTACTTTTGTTTTGCGCATAAGTATTTGCATAATGAAAAAAGTAAATTTGATAAATTTTTGCATTTACTTTCCGTCTCCATACCTAGTAGCCACGGTGCCACTGACTCGTTCTCCTTAGCCGATTTGATGATGGTCTCCGGCAGTGGCAACGAATGGCGCACCATCGCTCCATACAATCCGTACTCGGCCATGATTGTGCTGCGTCCCCAACATTTCTCCGTTTTGCGCCATTTCGCGCGGCGGTTTTGAAACCAAACCTGGAAGTGAGTGAGAAAGAATAATATTAGGCGAACGGTTCAAAAAAGATTTCAATAATTTTACACGACTATAAAGCGGTAGACAAGACATAATGAGCGTTTTATATAATTGTACTGAATATGTTTAAATTAACAACGTTTTCTGGTTCGTTAGACCACTATCGAAATTATTTCTCTGTACGAGATTGATCCGATAAGTACTTAGCCTACAAAAGAAAGTTTTAGAGAAATGGACATTTAGCTCCATAAGCTTGACCTAGCGTTAAACATTTTTTATGCGTCTGAAAAATACGATATGGCTGCGAAAGCTCCCCCGATTGAACTCAAATTTCTGTCCGTAATGAAGTGAGTTGTATCCGAAGTCTGGTCGGCATACTGTTCGATCGACTGCAGAGATGGTTTCTGCGACAACAGAACCGAATTGCGAAGAAGCAGAAATGGCTTGGATATGTTGGCTTTCAATATGTTTCTTGGACCAATGGTCAACTCGATTTGACCCAAATTTTGGTCCGATGAGCGACTTTTTCAAGTTTAAAAACAGAAAAAAGTAACATAAAGTAAAATCTAGAGATTAAGGAGGATGGGACAGCAGTTCGTAGCATAATTCGATCCATGGCGACGGCGGAGGTGTAAGTCGGTGCTTGTCAAGATGGTAGGTCACTTTTTCTTCCCCAAATGGGGATTTCTTCTCTAATAATTCCCAACAATACAGTCCGATGACATTGTAAATCCTTCTTCGCGATTCGCCCAGTAAAATTGTCATAATGGAAGGTCACTTTTTCTTCTCCAAATGGGGATTTCTTCTCTAAAAATTCCCAACAGTACAGTCTGGTGACCTTGTAAATCCTTCTTCGCAGCAGATTCGCCCAGTAAAATTGTCATGATGGAAGGTCACTTTTTTCTTCTCCAAATGGGGTCTTCTTCTCCAATAATTCTCAACAATACAATACGGTGACCTTGTAAATCCTTCTTCGCAGCAGATTCGCAGAGTAAAATCAAGAGTCCCGACTATTTCTTCATCTCTGGTGTATACTAGAGGACTGCAGAAACTTCTTCAAATTGCGCTCAAACATCGTCAAATACTGCGAGAAAGTGGTCTCATGCTTTCACGTGTTGACCGGAGTAGAGAAACTCTGCAACCATCCATGGCGCTGAGAGCTTTCTAATGTTCAATTGCTCCATCAGGATATAACTAATCAAACCTTTTGTGTTGCCTACTGCCTCAACTATCTCACACACCTTGAATTTAATCCAATCACCGACTGAACGAAAGGGAGCAATCTTTAAATTTTTTTAAAATCCGGCTGAAATTTGGACGATAGCCAACAATGAGAATGCCTTACGTGTTTAAAAAAAATCTTGCAATAGGGCGTCATAGGGCTGTGAGGTGAAGTGCTTATCAGACTATCTTTATACTTAATCTGTATATCCAATAAAATGCAGAGTCTTAGCAGACCCAACGAATAATTTGCGAAACATTTCAGCTATTAGTTATTCAAAAATTAAATAATAACGATCATTATTTCGGATGTGCCTATAAATTAAGTGTGTCACGTTGCTATTGAAAAGTCATTTATCATATCTACTCGAAGTAGCGCATTTGACAAAGAACTAAAACGCACCACCCACTCATCACCTCCACAAATCTGAGCTAAGACCCGCCATAATGCATACTCGCTTACGCTAGCCATAAGACACATTCCACTTCGGCATGTCTTTTAACAAATTATGCAAATTTTTCCGCGCAACATTTTGGCGCACGGCTCAGTCAGCCGAGTAAGGTTGCTCGCGAACAAGTGAAAGGGTAATCTAAGACAAATCTCCCCGCACAGAGTACGTTGTGTTTGACTTTTCGCCGCGAAACGCAGTCGACTAACGAAGCATGATTACTTGCTGAAGCAAAGTGGAAGTGGGCACGGGTGCATAAAGTGGCAGGCAAGATTTTCATATACGCTAGTTAACAGTTTACTTTTTCCAATACCACGAAAGTAAAAAAAAAAAAAACCGAAAATGTCGTGTAAAATAAATCTAGCGCGACAGTGAATACTTTTTTGGCAAGTAAAAGTGAAAACTCTATGTTGGAGAGCAGATGTACAAGCCAAGTGCTTACGCTCGCCAGTTGGCAAAGCCATAACACGAACTCAACCCACTCGTTTAGTCACTCAAGGCGCATCAGACGCTGCTTTTTTAAGGGTTTGTTTTTTTCTGGCCCGCTACACTTTATAACTAATAGCCGAACTAAGCGATTTGATGGACCAGAAAAATGATGACTTCTTCAACTGCTGGCTAGTAGTGTAGGGGGAGGGTTGTTTTGGTTCGCTTTCAATGCCATTCACTAACTATTTGAACCTTTCGTTTTTTTTATTGTCTGACTTTATTTACACATTAGTTGATACTTGCTGTTGCGGGTTCTAGACGGTTTAGTACTATGTCGGCACAATTTATGCATTTATAATATGGTGACTTCCTGTTTTGTCTCTGTATTTACTGCTCAATGTGTCAGAGACCCATTTTTACGAGCGTCACTTGGTTGGTGGGGTGGGCACTATGAAGGAATGGATAAAAATGTCGACCTAAAAAAATGTTAAATCTCTTATAGCTCTATGTATTAAGTTTCCCCAGTGTTGGTGGACAAGCCATAGAGTTTTCGAGAGTTTCGATCCAGACGGTTAGTACGGAGAGTACGGGTTTGAAGAGACTACTTCAACGGCATGCATACATTTTCAGCATCTCCAGAGCTCGAATAAAACCTCTCCATGATAAGATTGCTATAAAGTGACTAGAGGACACCTAACTAAGAAGAAACTGAACAAAGCTTTGAGGATCAGTAAGTATTGGAACACTCAAAGCGGAACTTGGAACATGAGGAACTCATCCAGTAAACACCGGATCACAGTATCCATAGGTACAGGTAAAGAGTGAAAGAAGTTTAAGGGCCGGTGAGATCAATATTCTATAAAATCCGGAAGTCAGAGCCACGCCCTTTAAAGATAGTTGGCAACCTGATGTTTAAATTTAAGCCTTATCAACAAATACTTGGCAGAAAGGAGTATTTTTTTGGTTTTAAAGATGTGGATTGGACCAAATTAAAGTGGAGTTGTGTGTTTCTATATTAGAGGAAGAAAAAGAAGGCTTATGTTTCGAGATGTATCATAGACCGGACAAATGCTCGTAACAGACAAATGCTGTTTCCAAAAGTAGTAGCAGTAGATGAAGTCCGTTTCGGAGTTTGTTAGCCCGTCCACCCATTTATTAGGGAGTAAGTAGAATCCGTTCATTTTTTGTAAACACCTTTTGGTCCCTATAAAGCTTACAAAGTATTTTTTCTATAATTTTAAAACTGACAAAGTCTAACTTTTCTCCTCACAAAGTCATTCGCTTTATTGAAAGCTTTAATTTTTAAGTTTTGTTTCAAGAGTAATGATTCTACTATCTCCCGTTTCATGTATTTCCTACTGGGGTATTTTAAAATTTATTTGTTGTTATTTTCATTTTCTTTGCGCTTTTCGCCTCAAGTGCCCAAATATGTAGAATCACATGTATGAGCGTCGGTATGTACTATATGTGTAAGTAAAGTACATAAAATGCAGTGAATCGGTTAAATGTTGTGGAAGATAATCTAATTTGGTCACTTATATGCGAATATTTGAATATTATTTGCTATTTTGTCATTAAACATTAAATGTAATTGTGTACAGGACTTCAGTATGTTTGGTAGGGTTGAAGCTGTCTCAGGATTTTGTCATCCCAAGTAGACATCTACACACACACCACCTAATAATGGCATTTGGGAGTTTATTTCGGCTAAAATTTGTGGAATAATATTTTGGAGATTTATCATTTGCATTTTATTACAGATGTTGAATTTTTAAATATGGCGTAAAGAATTTTAAATGCTAACTTGGTAGAATTTTGAAAATACTAGTAATACTAGGCTAGAAATTGGTCCTCATTAAGTGTGAGTCTTAATTATAAAACTTCAATAATCAGCTACTAATTGAAGCAAAAAAAACATCCTTATGTTTCAGCTACAAGGTCGCGTCCGAACGACTGATAAGCTTTATGCGAACCCTTTATACTTCAAAAGAAGCTTAGGATGTTTAGCTATCTAGTAAGGATCGGTTGTTATAAGATAAACAATTTATTCATGGACATCATGCCGATTTAGTAATCGGCGATTCGTTTTGAAAAATGTTGGATTCCCTTGAACCTGTAGCCAAACTCCTAAAGTAACGCCGAAAAAAAGTGTCAGGCGCAGAGGCAGATTTATCTGCTTATCACTGTCTCATATTCTAAAACCAAAATAACAAAATAACTTCTCAAAATCTTTATTTTTGAAAAAATGGCGGCTTCCGAAAAAAATGTTTTTTTTTTTTCATTTTTTTTTTTAATTTTTTTTAATATACACTTCAAAGTGTTTAAAAAACGAAATTATTATCAAAAGTGTTACTTATTATTTCTATCACAACTAATTCTGAGTCAAACGTATTTCGAGAAAAACTAGCGTAACTAAGGAGTGATCCATTTAGAGGTACTTTTTTCAATATCCTTTTTTTTAACAGATCACACGTGAGTCGCGTCAAGCTGTCATGTCATTTTTGTTCAGTATTATTTGGCATTTCATATTGGAAAGATTTACGCCTGAACAACGATTAGAAATCGTTGCAACTCGGACTGACGTATGGAATGACTGACTTGGCGCATTTTATGTCGAAATCTTAAATTAGAAGCGTACAAAATATAGCTTGAGCAAGAACTGAAGCCGCTCGACCGTCCCATGTTACATCACTTGGGTCTATGGGTTCCTTAAAACTTCGAAGAAGATCCGACGTTTTCGTGGCAATTTTTTTCCCCCGATGAATCCCATTTCTGGCTCAATGGGTATGTAAACAGGCAAAATAGCCGCATTTGAGACGAAGAGCAAGCTGAAGTGATTCAAGAGCTGCCATTCCATCTTAAAAAAAAAAAACGGTTTGGTGTGGTTTGTGGGTCGGTGGAATCAACGTTCCACATTTCTTCAAAAATGATGCCGGTGAGAACATTATAGTTAATGGCGACCGTTAGCACGCCTTGATAACCGACTATTGATGCCTCTTAATTGAAGCTCCTGATCTCGGGACTTTTGGTTTCAACAAGACTTCTCACACATCGCATCAATTAATGGACTTATGGAGAAAACACTTCGGTGAGCAGATAATTTCACGTTTTGGGCCAGTCGAGTGGCCACCAAGATCGTGTGATATCACACCGTTAGACTTTTTCTTGTGGGTATATGTAAAGTCTAAAATCTATGCGGACAATCCCGCTTCGTTTCAGACCTTGTATCGAAACGTTATGCCTGTCATTCGCCAGTTACCAGTCGAAATGCTCGAAGTCATCGAAATGGCTCAACGGTTGGACCATCTGAGACGTAGCCACATTAAATTTGAAGTTCTTGTGTATTTATTTAAAAAAGTAGGGAACCTCCAAATGGATCACCCTTTATTAACATATATGGTGAATTTGTTAATTTTAACAAAGTAAATTTGCGCAACACCCTATCCATTCTACTTTTACCGCCTAAGTGTCAGTGACTTAATTGAATTTGTTGCAAGAAAATTAAATTATCAAACAGTTTGTCACATAATAACAACATCAACAACATGACACAAGAGTTGTGTAAGTGTTTATCATTATTGTAGTGTTTTCTGAGAAAGCTCTGGTAGGGCTAACTAATTTAAATTAGAGCTTACTTGGCAGATGCTGTGGACGCGTTTATGACTTTATTTGAGATATATTTCCCATTTAGTAAATTTTAAAATAGAATAAAGTTGTTTTGTAACACTAGTTTACAGTTATATTTCGAGTGTGATGTTAGAGGCTGTGTCCAACTAATTTTAGGTTTTCAAACCGAAAATGAGAGTGCTTCCTAGCACATATAATTTTGTGTGTTGTCGTCAGGGCACATAAGACATTAGGTCGCAGTGCAATCCTCAGTCCAGTGTTGGAAAATTTTTGAACTCAAATTCGTAATCAGCACCCCTTAGATACCCACAGACCTCTTAGCACATCAGTCGCAATTTTTTTCTCAAATTTGTTGAGTAATGTAAAGATTGTCACTATAAATGGAACCCCTTGAAGTTAAATGAAAACCAGTGATTCTATGCAGTGGAAAAGATAGTATTTAAAACATCAAAAGTTTGGCGAAAATTTGCGAGCCGAACTCTACGAACGGTTATAAGTTACCTCATCCAGTTTAAGTAAGAAAAGACGTGGCATGGTGACTTTGTTGAACCAAAACCTTCTCTAAATCTATTGTGCAGATACAAACAAAAGATCTACGAAAATTCCGTCGAATTGAAGTCTGCAAATTTAGACTTGTCGCGGGCTTGGCAGATAAAGATTATCACTGTCTCGAGGTGAATCTCATATCTTCGTTGTTAAAAGTTAAGAGAGTTATTTTAGACGGCCTGGTAACCTAGCCATTTCTTCATTCTGTATATATTTATGCTGTTGAAACCCAAGACAGACGATTGAGGTAGAGAATATTTTTGGGAAATTTTCTGAATAGTGGAAATAGGTCTACCAAAATAATTCATGATTAAAGTATTGTAATCTGCAGAAAGTGCCAACGATACAACTTTTAATTATATTAATTTATCTTATACTGCAGATAAACACAAAATTAAAAATAAATAATATATTTAGGGGGTATTCTAGTCTAGAAATTTAAAAACATCGAAATTTTTTTTTTTATATATTTTCAAGGTTTAACTATTCAAGGATATGTGTACAAGAGGATTTTTCAAAATTCAAATTATTTTCGGAGATATAGGCATTTTTCTGACCCGGCATCCAAACTGGTTCGGCCGGAACTAATCGAACAAAAGACATTAGGGAAACTTTAAACGCGTTTTTCTCAAAACTGACTTTTTCGGAACGATGCCCACAATTTCTCAGGTTCTACTGGACCGATTTACTTGAAATTTTTATAGAGTCTTCTCTATAGGCTTGTCTATGGTTGGAACTAACCCCATCGCAAAATTTTTATTTTTTATTATTTTTCAAAAATTCGAAATAGTCAGAAAAAGTGATAAAAAAAAATATTTTTTTTTTTCAGGCAGTCGACATTTTGTGAATAAAAATGTTTCCCACTTTTCCGTAGTTCCGACCATTGCGACATTATTCTAGATTAATAATCTTTTTTTCTTTTTGGTTTCAGATAACTAGGAGGGTTGAAATCATGGGCATGGTCACGCGGAAATTTTTAGAGATCCCCCACTTCGTCAGCTCATAATTTTTGAAATTTTTTACTTTTCTTAGTTTTTAATTTTTTTCTGTACTCTTCAAAAATTGATAAATAACTAATAAAAAAATGGATAGCAAAAATATTAATTGCCTTTTTTTACGACACTTTAAAAATTACCTGAAATTCATGCTTCTAGACTAGAATACCCCCTTAAGGATTTTTGAGTCAGTTGCCAAAATTTGAATTCTAGCCAGAGCGCATTCTACCTTTGCTTGTTAAACTCAGATTGACTTACATATATCCTACTGGTAATTCTAACTGCTAACATACATACATATATACATGCTATGTGCATACATGCATATGTATGTATACCTTAGCAGAGATTTAAGCGTATTACAAACTTGGCACACTGTCTTCGGTTCGAACTACAACAGAATTTACAACTAATTGTGGTTTAAATTACCACAGGAAAACTGGCGTTAATATGCAGGAGGTGATTTTCTATGAATTTGTATGCACACATGTTGTTGTAGGGTGCATGCGAAGCAACCTTAATTGAAATATCTCACAAGGCAGCTGGTATTGTGTTGCAAGTTTGCAGTTTAACTGCTATATGCATATTATATGTGCTATGTATGACTGTAGACATGTACTACTGTGGGCAAAAAATAGTAAGACTTTTTAATTTAAATTTTGCGCGAAAACGCATTCATCGAAATCTTTTCTTTCTAGTTTGGTATGACTGTCAGAGACATCTGTGCCAAATGTCGCAACAAAATAATCATTAGTATAAGCTTGTCTGCTTAAATTGCATTCGGCGATTTTACGATGAGTGAAATTATTCAACAGAAGAAGTTCCATTAAATTTTATGTGCGGAATCAAATTTCTGATGCCGAAACGTTCAGAATGTTGGAAAAGGTCTTCAGTGATAATTGTTTGTCACGAACCACTGTTTTAGATATATAAAAATTATTCAAAGAAATTATTCCGAGAACGCGTTGACGATGAACCACCTCCAGGACGGCCATCAACATCAACTGATGTTCCACACGTCAATAAAATCAAGGAATTGGTGTTTGAGCATAGACGATTAACAATTAGAGATCTTACTGGCATCGTTGGAATATCGGAAGGATCAGTGAAAACCAAAAGATCATTTGGGTGTCAGAAAAGTGATAGCACGATTGGTTCCTTAAACACTAAATTTTTTCGAAAAACAGCGTCGCGATAACGTCTGCTAATCAATACTTTCCGACTACCAGGATGTCTTGAAACGTATCATTACTGGCGATTAGGTTTGGATCTATGCTTACAATCCGGAAAACGACGATCAATCGGCCGAACATCGTGACAAAATTGAGCGGAAGCTGCAAAAACCACATCAAAGCAGGTCAAAAATTAAGGTTATGTTGACAGTTTTCTTCGATTATCGAGTTGTGGTGCACTCCGAATTCCTTCCATACGGCCAAACCGTCAACAAGGAATAGTATTTGATTGACATGCGTAACTTTTCATAAGAAGAGGCTGGAATCATTGCTCGACAACTCTTGGTTTATGCACCACGATAATTCACCGTCACATACAGCAGTAATACTTCGTGACTTTTTCGCCAAATTTTCAACCACAACCACTGTGTTCGCCTGAATGTTCGAGCGAATTGTTTAGATCGGAATCATGCTATAAGAAATACACCTGTGAAGTTTATTATAGCTTCAGTGCAATTAAAGGTAACGTTTGCTCTCCTCTTTTCTTGCTCTTATTTATTTTACTTAATCAATCTTTCTTTAACAACTATGTTTTTAACTGTCTCCTTTCTGTTTTTTCTCTTTTAGTTAATTTGCTTTAATTTAAGTTAGGTTAAGAGGTCGATTCGAATAGAGATCCCACTTGAACAGCTTAGAAACCGACGTTCTATAAACCTATACCTATACCTAAAAAACTCTTCTAATTTGACCCATACAATTCAACAAAGCACTTTGAGCCCACCAGAAGTCAGATTCGACTATTTCTTCTGATTCGCCGAAGGTAAGACTACCGCTATATTTTCGCCTCAGCTGTGCAAAGGCTGGAAAATGATGAAGAAAGCGCCTGGCTGTTTCCAACTTAACCCCACTCCATACAACCGTCCAATTAAAAACTCCAACGATTGCGGCAAAATGAACTTTGCTCAAGGTCAAGTAGTTCAGTAGACCACCTGCGTGCTACGCTAGGTCAAGAGGATCTCGCAGTCGCACAGGAGCGTTCAAGCTTTTTAGCAAGTGTAGCCGCCTTCCATCAGGCGAATGCACCATAGAACATTACTGTTACTAACATTACTATTATCTCGTAGAGTGAGAGTCTTCACCCCTTCCTTATATGTAGCTCCCCTACAGTAATATAAGTTAACCGATGCGTTCCTTACTCTTTCCTCAATGATTTGGTAATTTATTTAAATTAAATAGTTTTTGCTTTTCTTCCTATTTCTCATATTCATTTTCTTTTATCTCCACGCTAATTTTCTTTGGTCTTTCTTTTCTCAATTAAAGCTACTTTTCTATTAACCCAGAGGGCAATACATACATATGCACATAAGTATGTATCTCAAATATGAACACAATTACAGATCGTTACAACAAAAGTTGCCTTCGATTCAAAACGAACGTATGTACAACAAATATTCGACAGCTTTCGTATGAACAGCTTAAATGAAGGGACAAACTTTCGAATATACAAACTCATTTGAAGACATACATACATACGCATGTACATATACAACCAAAATATACAACAAATAACGTTTGGAATAATTAAAATATTGATAACCAATCAAAACTGCTGCAACAACACAACAATGCCGAAGCGCACAGATTTTGAAAGTATCAGCATACACATACTCATACATACACAGGTGCAAGTCCCTCAATTGAAGTTGACAAAAACAAAAGTGACAAAAACAACTACAGTCAACGTTATTAAGCACTGTTAGCTGAACTTTGAAAAGACCCTGTGAGAAAAATATAACTGGATTAATGAAAACAACTTGCGAGTGTTGTCAAAAGTCTGCAGATTTTAATGCTTTTATTTTTTTTTTATTACAAAATTAGGTTTTAATAACCCAAAAATATTAAAACAAGTTTTTACTAGTGCAAGCTTTTTATAAAAAATTCTAAAATATTTCATTTTACAGCCTAGAAGCGTTTATTTTCATTTAAAATCTCTTACAAAAAATAATAGTCAGCCGTCTGATGACGAATCGTACCCAAGCGATAACCTCAAATATTCGTGTTGAGGCGGCGGCCTTTCTGAGACCATATGAACACAAAATTAAATTTTTCAAAGAAAAATTATCACGGAAATGCAATATACGAGGTGTGTTCAAAAAGTATCGCGAATTTTGTGTTGTTTCAAAAATTATTTATTTATTTATGAAAATCTATTTTATCCCCTTCAAAGTAATCCCCATGAGATATTATACACTTGTGCCAACGGTTTTTCCAATCTTCGAAGCACTTCAAATCATTTTTTTTTTTATCTTCTTCAGCTCCTCCTTCGATGCCGTCTTTATCTCGTCAAGAGAAGCGTAACGTCGTCCTTTCTTGGGCCTCTTCAGTTTGAGGAACAAGAAAAAGTCACAGGGGGCCAGATCTGGGGAATACGGTGGCTGCGGCAACATTAGTGTGTTGTTTTTGGCAAAAAAGTCGCGCACAAGCAACGATGTGTGTGAGCAGGGGCGTTATCGTGGTGCAAAAGCCATGTTTTGTTCTTCCACAAATCCGGGCGTTTCTGGCGGATTGCTTCGCGCAAATTGCGCATAACTTGCAGGTAATATTCCTTATTGACCGTTCTTCCCTGTGGCAAGAACTCATGATGCACCACGCCCCTGCAATCGAAGAAAACTGTCAGTTACGATTCGCGATACTTTTTGAACACACCTGCGATATGCATTAAACGAAGAATCATATAATGAAAAAAGCATTTTTTCAAACAATAAACTTATCGAAGCCATATTTAATATAAGATTTTAAATAACTTTATTTAATTGTAGCAATTAAATTTTCATATATCTATATATTTCTGACACACGTTGGGTACGGCGAGCAACAAAATTATCGGAATCTTTAACAGAGAAATCAACTAGCAGATGTGCAACCAAAGCAGTGAGTTCAGTGTTGTAATGACAGTTGTCAGTTCACGAAGCGGTAACTCGCTAAGTTGAGGCATTTCAGTGGCAGCACAGACCCTGAAATGCAACGTTGAGTCACGTTCCCCCAATTTTGCAAAAACCGACGTTAGAGCCTCTCAGCAGATGTTAGTCGAATTCAGTGATTCAGTTCAAACGAAACGAAACGGTTCAATATTAAACAGAAATCTTTCAGTGGCACAAAAGGAAATAACTCTGTGTATTTTGCCATTAGCAAATATAATTAATTTGTTTAGTAGTGAAGTGACTCACGGTACAAAGAAACAGAGACACGCTAGCAATTTAACTAGCTTGAAAGCAACCTGTTTTAACGCGGAAAACCACTGTAGTGCAAAAATGGCGAAGGAGGTGAATGTGAATTGCGCATCGGTCGCTATATTTGCAATTTTATTGCTTACCCAAAATTTAGGGTGCGTTTTGAGCAGCAACTGGAAATATAATAGTGGACGTACCCCTAGTAGTGGGTATGTGACCAAGAGCTACCCGACACAAAGCAGTGCCGGTTACTCATACTCATACAATACACAACCTATAGGATGGAATGTGCCGAAATCGCAAGGATCCCCGGCTTCTGGAACCTATGTACACACTCCTTCATACCCCGCAAGAGGAAACCCATATTCAGCGCCTGAACATATGTCAAGAGGCAGTCCATATCCCTCGGTTGGTGTATCAACTGGTGCTACTTACGTACCTCCTGGTGCTGTGCTTCCTTCAAACCTTGTACTTCACCCATCACCACCGCAAAAAACTTCGTCAGGATTAGGATTTGGTAAGGTATTTAATACTGAAAACAAATATCAATTCTAAATAGTTGAATATTAGGTTCTGGTTTGGCTATTGGTGCCCTCGGAGGGGCAATTCTTCATCAAGGGCTAACGAAAACTCAGACGCGTGTGGAATCAGCACCAACTGCTTCCGCCGGTAAACCAAAAGAAAAAAACAAAATCTTCATTATTAATAATGGGCCACCAGGTTCAGTAACTACGACAAATGCTGGTGGTGCTATCGTCATTACGACTGGTGTCGTTGGCAAAAACGCCAAAAACCAACACCAGCGCCAGGTGCTGCACCCGAAAAACTCCCACCAGGCGGCATAATTTGTGTAGGAAAAATTATTTGCTACCGAGCACTCCCGCCGCCATCAGCACCTGTAACTGGTGCTTCACAGCAATTGCAAGCAAATGGGTTGGCACTCTTGTTGCCGGGCAACGCTTTGGTAAAAACAAGCGGTGCTGGGGCATGGCTCAATTACGCCGCCTGCAATTCTATGACAACTGTGTTATTGCCATTATTTGTTGCATTTTTCGGACTGCATTAAGTATGTGAAACCATAGAAGGTAAAAAAAGCAGACGGAATGAAAAGACAGTAAGTAGTGTGTTAAAAATAGTAGGAAAAAATTGATATGCCTATTGTTTCCTACTATTTTTAACACACTACTTTACTGTCTTTTCATTTTGCTACAAACTTAGTAAATTGTTGCAACAACAAATTGCAACAAATGTTTAAAATTCGTATACCTCTGTTTGTAACAAATATTTTCGTAACTTTGCATAAGAAAGTGTTTAAGGGGTTATACTGGTTTAGAAATTCGAAAAAATCGATTTTTTTTTTTGGTATATTTTTATAGTATAACCCTTCAAGAAAATGTAACTAAGAGGATTTTTTGAAATTCAATTTATTTTCCGAGTTACAGCTCATTTTGTGACGCGCCGACAAAGCCGTTTCGCAGCCTTTCTCAAACTTTAAACTCGTTTTTCTCATAACTACTTTTCTAGAAACGTTGTGCATGATATATCTCAAGTTCAACTCAACCGATTCACATGAAATTTTGCACAGTGCTTTCTTATACTACTATAATGTACGCACTACAAAGAGCTTTCGAAAGAACTTTTTTTTTTTATTTTTAAACAAATTTCGAACCACAAAAAATAGGGAAAATGCGAAACTTTTTTTTTTAAACCTTCACCATTTTGTATTTTGTATTTTTTTTTTTCAAAAACGTTTCGTAGCGCGTTAACTACACTTTTACTCTTCACGGATTTCGCATAAATTTTCATTTTGGGTCATGGCAAGGATTTATATCCTGCACACAAGGACAAGCCATTGTTTCAACAGTCTCTACTTTGCCGATCTGCAGTTTTTTTAAATTTAATTTTTTTTTCTTATATTGTTTATGTTTTGTATTCTTAGAATATCAATAAAAAGCATGTAAAAAAATGGATGGTCAAACTAATTTTTGTTTTTTTTTTATCGCGTAAAAAAAAATACCTAAAATTCTGGCTTCTAAACCAGAATACCCCCCTAAAGTATTTATAAATCCGTGATAAAAACTTAATACCAATAGTCACATCTCCATAAACTAGTAATAAATATAAGTATGTATATATACATAGATATTTGATAATCGTATTGTGCACCTAACAATTAAAAATATTTAATGCAATAAAATTAGCTTGCAAGCACCTCACACTAACCGCAAAAACTTGTTTGACTTACATTGAGTAATGGTTGTAATAAATAAAAAAAGGGCAAACAAAGCAGCAAAACAGGTATATAAATACGTGTATGCTGAATTTCTTTGAAACTATTACCATTACCTGGAAAATTTTAATTAAGAACAATGGGTGCAGTCCTGCTAATTTTACTACGAGTTCATCAATTCTACGAATTCGAAGTGAGTGTATTCCAGCCTTTCATTAAAGTCAAAAATTAATAATAAAACACGACAAAGCAATAATAAATTGGAAATACTCACATAATATTTTTTTCATGCTCACTTACAATTTATTTTCAACCACTTTCCATAAAAATCATAAATAAATCAATAAAAATTAAAAATAAAAAAAAATCGTTGGCTAAAAAAAAATATTGAGTGTTTTGGTGACAACATGAACTCATCTTTAAATATGTTAGGTCTGTAACTATATTCAAGCCGAAAGCAATTTGCACGGTTTAAATGTGGTGATTTTGGCTTGGACGACGAAGATCGCTCTGTACTGTCAAAAAATTGTGAAGACGAGCAACTAAACTGGAAGTATTACACGATGAAGATTATTGCCAAACTTTCCTTGTGATCGCAGAATCTATGCAGATTTCAAAATGTCAGTATCCATGTGACTTCCAGCAAGCAGATATTTCAAAAACAAGGAAATTGCTGGATACAAAGTGCTGAATCAAGGATCTCGGGTGCCATATGAAGTGAAGGAAAGAGTTATTGAAAGACGATTTTTAATGTCGGGAGCTGATACTTTACTTCCGCAATAAATAGTAGTTTCTGTATCGGATTCTAACTGGTGATGAAAAATGGATCTATTACGACAAGCATTAACGCAAAAAAATACATTTCAAACCTGAACAACCAGCCAAATTAGTGGCAAAGCCGAACATTAATGGAGGTAATGCTCAGTATTTGGTGGGATGAAAAGGGCGTGTTGTATTAAGGGGTTAGGCGTAGTCAGAGGCACGAAAAAATGAGAATTTTCAGTATTTTTTTGCTATTAAATCATGTTATTTTACAAAAGTAGTAATATGGCATTCTTATAGAATGTGTTGACTTGAAGTCACGAAAATTTAAAAACAAAAATTTTATTTTCGAAGTTATAGTTGTTTGTGTTGAGCCAGTTCCAAAAAAAGGTACTTGCGGTGACAACCGTAAGTCCTTGGAGAGTCATATAAAATTAATCGCACAAAAAAAAAAATAGTTTTATAAATAGATAATCCTGGACTCAAAAACTAATTATCGGATCAACCTGAAATTTTCAGAGAATATTTTTAAGATATTACACTTAACGAAAATGCAAAAACAAAAAAAAAATTTTTTTTGGAAATTTAACTACCCCTAACCCCTTAAGAGTTTCTAAAACCGTGTGAAACCATTAAAGGGGAATGATATCGACAAAAACTCATCAAATTGAAGCGAGCAATTGCTGAAAAATGCCGGAATTTACGACTAGACGTAAGGTAGAAATTTTTCAACATGCTGTGGCTTGGCCTCATGTTGCAAGACATATTCAAACTGTTTGGATAACAGCGGCTGGGAAGTTTTAGTTAGTTTTACTCACTTCATAACCAATATTTTGGCTCTCATAACGATTTTCTATTCTGTTCGAAGTAGAATGCTCTTACTGGAATACGATTCACATTAGCACGAAATTTAATTTATTATTTCATGGTCGCCAAGCCACCGCAGTTTGGAATGAAATTCAAGAATTGCCCGAAGGATGGGATGCCCTTTGTTTCGAAATAGAAAGAGGAAATCGAAAACAAGTTAGGCAAATGAGATCCTCATACTTGGGAGGAAGGACCAATTTGAAGAAGAACAAGCATACTATCCAGATACAACTTAAGGGGGTATTCTAGTCTAGAATTTAAAAAAAAAATCGATTTTTTTTTATATTTTCAAAGTTTAACTATTCAAGAATATGTGTACAAGAGGATTTTTCAAAATTCAAATTATTTTCGGAGATATAGACATTTTTCTCACCCGGCATTCAAACTGATTCGCGAAACTTTAAACGCGTTTTTCTCAAAACTGACTTTTTCGGAACGATGCCCACGATTTCTCAGGTTCTACTGAACCGATTTACTTGAAATTTTGAAATTTTTATAGTCTTTTTTATAGGCTTGTCTATGGTTGGAACTAGCCCCATCGAAAAATTTTTACTTTTATTATTTTTAAAAAATTCGAAATAGTCAGAAACAGTGATAGAAAAAAAAAATTTTTCAGGCAGTCGCCATTTTGTGAAAAAAATGTTTCCCACTTTTCCGTAGTTCCGACCATTGCGACATTATTCTAGATTAATAATCTTTTTTTTTTTGGTTTCAGATAACTAGGAGGGTTGAAATCATGGGCATGGCCACGTGGAAATTTTTAGAGACCCCACTTCGTCAGCTCATAATTTTTGAAATTTTTTACTTTTTATGGTTTTTAATTTTTTTCTGTACTCTTCAAAAATTAATAAACAACTAATAAAAAAATGGCAGGTAAAAATAGTAGTTGCCTTACTTTTACGACACTTCAAAAATTACCTGAAATTCATGCTTCTAGACTAGAATAAGGATAAGGAACGCGTAAAATCTTTTCGACTATTATGTTTGTGTTATGTTTTTAGGCCAAGAATAATTTGTTTTTTTGAAAATCTTAGACTGGCCTATGTCCATAATTTCTTAACAACTGTAACTCATGTCAACAAGGGGATAACCACTTTTTTAAGGGGTTACATGGGTTTCCTCGGGCAAAAAACGGCCTTTTTTAAATATTTTTTTTACATATACAAAATGAAATATTTTAATGAATTTTTTTTTTTTTATTTAAAAGAGTCATGAAAATTGGATTTTTGGCAGACGTTTTTATAAAAAAATGCAAATTTCGATGAAAATTTCTCGACATTTTATTTTTAAAAAATAGTTGTAATTAAAAAAATAAAAATCCTTTGTTCAAGACCTTGTAAATGATATCTCAAATACAAAAAAAATTCGATTTTTTGAAACTGTGAAACCCATGTAACCCCTTAATACAGCTACCTCAACCTGACAGAACGGAGCCTGAAATTAGTTCACACTTCTCTTTAGTCATTTCTGGACACGAAGCACAATGCTGTGATTTCTCACTGGGCCACTTTTTCGCCATATTACATGACATTTTTGGACAACCATTTCTCATGCTGAAGCTTACAACAATAAATATTTACACACTTGTGTCAGCAAAATTGCTGTAAATTGCAAAATTGAAATGCACTTGAGCGCCATGAATATACATATGTATGTAAGTGTGTGCGTAGCACAGGTGCAAAAGCTTATCATATGAATATACCAGTACATATGTATGTATATAGAAACACATGTTAGTACTTAATGTATATTTGTGAAAATGCACGCTTTGTTTGCCATTGAATGCAAGTCGCTTGATGAATTTGCAACAACGTTATCAACCAATGCCGGGCAGGTCACCACTGCAGCAGCGCTCTTCTCACCACACTTTCAACAGAATGTTAGCCATTCAATATAGCCGATAAATACACACAGTCAATCATTGCTGTAGTCATATTTTAGTGCGTTTATCCGCTTATATTTACCCCCCTGCCTAGGAGCTTGTTTAAAAAGCGACCCCCGCTTTTCTGTAAATTATTTTTTTTGCGCTTTTGCTGCATACTCTTCACTCATTCACTCTTTCGTGCGCTTACTTTTGTGTTGCACGTTTTCCAATTTCCATTTGACATTTTGCCCCTGACAGCACCCACAACATGTGAACGGTATTCCGCCCACGCCGCCGCCATATTGTATATTGTTGGTACGAGTATAATACGATGAATGCGTGGACAAATCGGTCCACCGGCTCTTTCAACCGGCGAATTCAATAACCCATAACGTGGTGTTCATACATTGCGTAACATATAATGCGTGTAAAAGCGACCGTCCGGGTGCACCCTTTTCGCTGCACGTCATACGCAACCAAATTGGTCGCTTCACCACACGCGCTTTCCGCTTTTGATTAATAATGTGCATATCACATTGGCCAGTAGTGGGGACAGTGCGCTTCAGTTGGCTATAATCGCCTTTTTTGGATGTAGAAGAGGTGGAGATGCTTCAACAAGCTCTATCTTTACTTACTCCGATGGATCCAACTTATGAAAAGTACAGCAATCAATTAAACAAACTAGATTTCAACTTCACTGATGGGTCCAACTGCTAGTAGCGACAGAAATAGTATCCGAAATACTAAAAATCTCTGTCTCACTTTACTTCCAAACTCTATAAGTAACATTCAACCAAAAATGTCGAAAATTTATGTGACTATTAAGTCTTTAAGAAGTAAGAAAGCGAAAGCAAAACATCTTCTCATTCATATAGCATAACCGATGACTGGGATGGCACAGTTCAAAATCATTAGTTTCGAAGTGAGTGTTAGGCTAACGGCGACATCCACTAAAACCCAGTTAGTCGTTGTTCATGTTATGAATATCTACGAAAACATTTACAAAGCGCTAGCGACGTGAAGCTAACCAATGAATTTTTCCATTTCTCTTCTTCTTCTTCTTCTTTACTGGCGTAGGCACCGCTTACGCGATTATAGCCGAGTCTACAACAGCGCGCCACTCGTTTCTTCTCTTCGCTACGAGGCGCCAATTGGATATTCCAAGCGAAGCCAGGTCCTTCTCCACTTGGTCCTTTCAACGGAGTGGAGGTCTTCCTCTTCCTCTGCTTCCCGCGGCGGGTACTGCGTCGAATACTTTCAGAGCTGGAGTGTTTTCATCCATCCGGACAACATGACCTAGCCAGCGTAGCCGCTGTCTTTTAATTCGCTGAACTATGTCAATGTCGTCGTATATCTCGTACAGCTCATCGTTCCATCGAATGCGATATTCGCCGTGGCCAATGCACAAAGGACCATAAACCTTTCGCAGAACCTTTCTCTCGAAAACTCTTAAGTTCGACTCATCGGTTGTTGTCATCGTCCAAGCCTCAACCATCCATTTCTCACTTACATAAATTTCCAAGTAATGAGTTTAATCAGAGTTTATCAGAGAAGTAATGAGCTTCCAAGCCTGAATCTCTCAGAGACAATAAATTTTCGCATAATGAGCTCCCAAGAGCAAGAGTCTCTCAGAGACATTAAGTTGCGCTTTTGCAAAAATAAAGAGATGGAAAATCAAAAATGATACTGTAATCTAAAGGAATATGCCTCAGCAACGCTAAACCATCGAATCAGACTAGTTTAACATCACCGAGACTAAACCCGCTAAATTTTTGAACCAGTCAAGAAGAGAAATATGCGAGCCTACTTCCTATATTTCAATATATTAGACGTACATAAGTGGTTTGGCCAAACTTTCGTAAGCTTAGGAACTTCATTTTTATGCGTATTAAATAAATTAAATTCAACTAATTCGATTAAATTAAAAAGCACCCAAAACCAAAAACTTTCAAACCACAAAATACCATAATTTCGCCCTACCACCTTTCGCTACCCGCATTTGTATGAACAGCACTCACTCATGCAATCACTTACTCATTGACCAAATCACTCACTCAATTACTCACCTTACTCACTGAAGCATACAAGCACACGGAGAATTTCGCAATAAATTTTCAATCAGTAAATTGCTAACGTGATTTCTTTATTGCCAAACTTACAATTCACATGGCATTTGCCAACAAATACGGCTATTTGCTATAGAAAGTATAATATGAACCACCTTAGAAGACTTCGTATATACTAGAGACGATATGTAAGTATATTTAAAGATATTTTGTGCAGCTTTGTTGGTGTTATTGTTGCCTAAAAATGCTTGGTAACAGCAATTTCACTTGGTAATAGTTATTTCTATTCATTTAGCGGTACTGAGACGATACCGTATTCTCTATGTATGAAGATACTAAGACGAAGTATTGCTTTTGAAATCACCACTGGATTCATATTCATCCTCAGATGTAATGTTTTTTCCGGAAAACTTTGCTGTTGGAATACTTAAAGGGGTATTCTAATCTAGAAATTTAAAAAAATCGAAATTTTTTTTTTATATTTTCAAAGTTTAACTATTCAAGAATATGTGTACAAGAGAATTTTTCAAAATCAAATTATTTTCGGAGATATAGGCATTTTTCTGACCCGGCATCCAAATTGGTTCGACCGGAACGCGAAACTTTAAACGCGTTTTTCTCAAAACTGACTTTTTCGGAACGATGCCCACGATTTCTCAGGTTCTACTGGACCGATTTACTTGAAATTTTTATAGAGTTTTCTTTATAGGCTTGTCAATGGTTGGAACTAGCCCCATTACAAAATTTTTATTTTTATTATTTTTAAAAAATTCGAAATAGTCAGAAAAAGTGATCAAAAAAAAATTTTTTTTTCAGGCAGTCGCCATTTTGTGAAAAAAATGTTTCATACTTTTTCGTAGTTCCGCCCATTGCGACATTATTATAGATTAATAATCTTTTTTTTTTGGAGGGTTGAAATCATGGGCATGGTCACGTGGAAATTTCTAGAGACCCCCCGCTTCGTCAGCTCATAATTTTTGAAATTTTTTACGTTTTTTAGTTTTTAATTTTTTTCTGTACTCTTCAAAAATTAATAAATAACTAATAAGAAATATATAGTAAAAATATTAATTGCCTTTTTTTTACGACACTTTAAAAATTACCTGAAATTCATGCTTCTAGACTAGAATACCTCCTTAATACACTGAGTTCCATTCACCAAAGCAATGGAAACCGAAGAAATATAAGACATTACCACAGGATAAACAGTGCTACTGATAATCAACTGATATAAAGACTCAAATTGTTAAATAACTGAGACTCATCGATTTGAACTCAGCACTGTAAAAGATTTTGGGCTTAAATTTGTTCCCTTTTGGTGAATGGATATCAAAGGAGTTCGATGACTAATGCTCACCGATTTGAACTCAGCACTGTAAAAGATTTTGGGCTTAAATTTTTTCCCCTTTGGAGAATGAGTATCGAAGGAAGTCTATTTTACTATGACTTCTAAGGCAACTGCAAATCCAACATAGTACGAGTAATGTTAAGAATAAATAGAACATCCAGTAAAAGACATGCAGCAAAACCACGCCTTAAACTCAGCATTTTTCTCGGCTATCCGGTTTCCACATAACTCGTTGGTTTCATCGATCTGCGGATCATCGAGTTAAAGCAAGTTGAGCTTAAAGCAATGTTAGGTTTATAGATGCCTCGGCCCCTGGATTTTGAATTTGGATTTGGAGAACTAAATATCGATTAACTATGTAATTGATTACTCAGTCCTTTAGACGACGGAACACTATGAATTGAAATAAAAACGAGTAGTCTTAAGTGCTTCAAAGCGTAGTCAAAGATCAACCCAAGCCCAGTGAATCTGAAAGTCCGGTCTACGTAACCAGAACGGATCCGAATTCATATCTAGCCAAGAACCAACTAAACATATACGGAATTTTTTCTGTCCAGACTATATTCAGTCCATTTTGAAAATCTGAAACCCGGTAGCCTTAAAAAGAATCTAAAGGTTATAGTTGCCCGACAGCCAAGGCCAAGTCTTTGAGCCGAACATGAGAATGTTCCATCATCACATAAATCCACCTTGTAATGTTAGAACCACACTTCTAATTCTAAGCGACGTCAAAAAGTCACAGACCATTAAACCCGCTGATTTTTCATTATTTCAACGCAGACGTAAGTAACTCAACTGCGAAGCATGTTTACATTATGAATAACGGAAAATAAATAAATGATTAAATAATTTGACCATAAACACGTGACCGAAAGCAAAAAATATGGCTTGCTAAATTATATGTGATATAAATCTTAAAATATTTAGCGACAAAAGTACGCCAGTGTCCCCAAGGAGCGAGCAAATCGAAGAGTGCGCGTGTACGCAATGCAACGAAGCGTTGAGCTGGCAAGTGGCATAGAGCAGTAATCCACTGTGGGCAAGTTTTTCATTTATATTCACACGCTGTTTAAAGATTATCCGGCCGCAAGTGCAGCCAAGTGGTGGTGGAGGAGGTTCACATCACTTATCCACCAGCGCTAAGCTGTTGTTTAGTGGTTTAATGGCGTTGATGACGCAGACTATTTTGGCGCTATACACAGCGTAAGACAGACCGACAACGGCACGTGGCACACTAATTTCTCACTTCGCAATCCAATCCAATCAAGCAAGTTCATAAGACTTGGATTACACGAGATTAAAGTGCGTGATGAGCTCTAGCTAACCTTTATTTTGTAAGTAGCTGTGTCCATTGTGTTCTCTATTCGACGGACAAACTATAAACTTTAGTTTATAGACTTCGATGTTACTTTCTCGAGTTTGAAACTTAAAAAACTTCAGGTATAGTTTTGGATCTAAAGCGGAACCGCAAAAAGCGGAGCTCGACGCCTGTATCTTCAATATTTCAAGGCGCGGTGATGCTAAATGCTTGAGTATATGAAGGATACATGCCAATTTGAGGAGAACAGAAGATTTGATTATAGATAATCAACGCGTGATGAGCTCTAACCATTCTTTATTTTATAACAACCTGAGTTCTTTGTGTTCTCTACTCGGTAGACAAACCATTAATTTTAGTATATAGGCATCATACTTAAGGGAATTCCCTCTTCCTGTATCTTCAATATTTCAAGGCGCAATGATCTTAAATGCTTGTGTATCTGAAGTTCTCATGCCAACTTGAGACGAACCGAAGATTTTATTATGGATAGTCAACGATTCTACTTCATTTGTGAAATTTTGTAAAGAACAGTAGCTTCGGAGCTCCAGATATTACTTTCAAGCCGGTTTCTAACTTTTTCAGGGGAAACAACTTCCATTTCGTTTAGATCACACAGAATAGTGATACATTTTTTCATTACCTGGATTTGCAACAACTTCTACAATTCGTGGGCTTCCAATCACTTCAAAACTTAGTAGCCAGGAACCGCAAACTTACAAGGAAGCCACTAAATTCATCGACATTTAACTTTCTTGACTTTCTTTTAACCTATTTCATGAAGTCTCATGCATATGAGATCTTTTCATACTTGTCTATTATCAATTCTTTAGTCAAACAGACTCATACACTTCACTGGCGAAATAGTCACGAACTAATAATCTCATTAAACTAAGGAATTCACTACTCATCCAACCCCACGCTTGGCATCAAACAATGAACTTAAGCTTTACAACATAGTAATGAATTGGTGAGCGTAAAGTGCCAATTGTGCCGCCAATTGCATTCCTACACCAGCTGCCTTTAGCAGCGAAGACCTGCTCGAATGAAAATTCCTTGCATTTTTGCATGTCACGAGGAGAATTACAATGACAAAGGCGAAGACTTAACGTAGGACTCACGCGCTCACGTACCCATATTTCTGATGTATAAAATGTGATATGAAAAACGGCGCGGGTTCGCGCTCATAAGAAACGCTTAATTTACGACAGATATGACTAGCTATGCGAATTAGTCAATTACGGATACAGAAAATATTTAATAAGATAAGAATTTATTCACTTTAAAAGAGTTACCAGACTGAAATATCATATATGAAATGTAACAAAATAGATTATATCAAAAACTTGAAATATGTAACCAGAGAGACTATGAGGGTAAGCTAAGGATCTGCAAAACTACGGATCTTCTCACTAAGCTAGATATCAATATTTTCTACCGAGCTTGAAAGACTTTGAGTTTTAAGAAGAGAGTATGATAGAGGTTTATTTGCAGAGGTTAGATTACTATTTATAGGGATGAGAGCACAGTCTCTTCAGTTCCGCTCTAAACTTTGAACAGCCAATGTGTAAAAGCGCGCCGATATTTTATTATACGAGGTGTGTTCAAAAAGTATTTTTTCAAAAATTATTTATTTATTCATGAATATCTATTTTGTTCCCATCAAAGTAATCCCCATGAGATATTATACACTTGTGCCAACGGTTTTTCCAAACTTCGAAGCACTTCAAAAAATCATTTTTTTTTATCTTCTTCAGCTCCTCCTTCGATGCCGTCTTTATCTCGTCAAGAGAAGCGTAACGTCGTCCTTTCGTGGGCCACTTCAGTTTAGGGAACAAGAAAAAGTCACAGGGGGCCAGATCTGGGGAATACGGTGGCTGCGGCATCATTAGTGTGTTGTTTTTGGCCAAAAAGTCGCGCACAAGCAACGATGTGTGTGAGCAGGGGCGTTATCGTGGTGCAAAAGCCAATTTTTGTTCTTCCACAAATCCGGGTGTTTCTAGCGATTGCTTCGCGCAAATTGCGCATAACTTGCAGGTAATATTCCTTATTGACCGTTCTTCCCTGTGGCAAGAACTCATGATGCACCACGCCCCTGCAATCGAAGAAAACTGTCAGTTACGATTCGCGATACTTTTTGAACACACCTTGTATTATAAATATAATTTACGACTGACTCGGTTCTGTCAGTTTCGGGATATACCATCCGCATTATTCCGAGTACCACTTAGAGCAATTTTATGAAATCCGATTAGTTTGGTAGAAAGCTTATAATTGCTGTTATAACATGATTCTTATTCCATGTGATTTTCTACGGTTTTTGATCTGTTTCTCATTATTTGGAGGCTTTGACTCACTCATTTCATTAAATTGTTCTTGGATTAGCGTTCTGTTATCAAAGATACATTTTGAACAGACTTCGTTATTTACATATATGTATACATCTGGCAACCTTCACTATTCTTCATTTTACATTGTTGTTTGCAATGAAAGCTCTATCCGCATGACGCCATATTTCTTAGCTCATTATTTTAGGGGCAATCAACGCAATAATTCGCTTAAGTATTTGCATGTGTACTTACGCGCAAGAATGCTTGCGACACATTGCCATGTAAGTACATATAAGTATGTGTATAATGAAAGCTGGTTGGCACGTAGGCATTAAATTTTTAAGTGATAAGAAAAATACATATTTTCCTGGAGGACTTTAGGAGCCCACAAAGATTTGACTTTTAATTTTGGTTCGTACATTTAAAGCTTTTAAAAGAAGACGAATCACTGAGTGGGAAAGTTCCTTCAATAGGTTCTCAAACTAGAAAGTACTCTTTTGCATTCTCCCTTGCTCTGGTAATCGTATTTTTTTTTATAATAAGCCAGCTAAAAGCTAGAGAAGCGGGTATCTTGAACAATAAGGAATCTGAACTCGCCCGCAGGATTATAACAAGATTAAAAAAAGTTAATAGTTTAAAGATTGCATATTACTTCCAATAACAAAACACTTTCGTTAGATTTCAATACGACTCGCATTTAACCAAGTTGTTATGTAAAAAAGTGCCACAAGCTACTTAAATATTTCTTTCTACAAGTCGTCGACTTTAAGACTATACTACCGGATAAATATCACAAATTATTTAACCAAAAAAAAATAAAAATAAAATAAAATAAAGATACTTGAGGTTGTCAAAAACCCGTTTATAAGTCTTCAGAGTTCAACCGCAACAAGATAGACAACCAAAACTCGGTAGAGCCCAATGCGGTGGAAAATGACGGCATCACAGGATGCCAAAACAAAGCTTTTAGTTCAGAGAAAACGATTCACCTTCGGAGACTCAGCAATCAAACCCTCGTATATTTAATTATCCTTAGTTATATTAGATAATGGCTTAAGGGGGTATTCTAGTCCAGAAATTTAAAAAAATCGATTTTTTTTTATATTTGCAAAGTTTAACTATTCAAGAATATGTATACAAGAGAATTTTTCAAAATTCAAATTATTTTCGGAGATATAGGCATTTTTCTGACCCGGCATCCAAACTGGTTCAGCCGGAACTAATCGAACAAAAGACATTAGGGAAACTTTAAACGCGTTTTTCTCAAAACTGACTTTTTCGGAACGATGCCCACGATTTCTCAGGTTCTACTGGACCGATTTACTTGAAATTTTTATAGAGTCTTCTTTATAAGCTTGTCTATAGTTGGAACTAGCCCCATCCCAAAATTTTTATTTTTATTATTTTTAAAAAATTCGAAATAGTCAGAAAAAGTGATCAAAAAACATTTTTTTTTCAGGCAGTCGCCATTTTGTGAAAAAAAAATGTTTCCCACTTTTCCGTAGTTCCGACCATTGCGACATTATTCAAGATTAATAATCTTTTTTTTTTTTTTTGGTTTCAGATAACTAGGAGGGTTGAAATCAAGGGCATGGTCACGTGGAAATTTTTAGAGACCCCCCACTTCGTCAGCTCATAATTTTTGGAATTTTTTACTTTTTTTAGTTTTTAATTTTTTTCTGTACTCTTCAAAAATTAATAAATAACTAATAAAAAAAATGGATAGTAAAAATATTAATTGCCTTTTTTTACGACACTTTAAAAATTACCTGAAATTCATGCTTCTAGACTAGAATACCCCTTAAAACCCTGATTCATTGGATGACAAAGTTTCAAAGAGCGAAGTTAATTATTTAGCCAAAACAAATAATGATACTTGAAACCCCATTTATATGTTGCACGTTCCTAAGTCTTCAAAGCTCAACCGCAACAAGATAGAAAACTACATGCTGGGACTGCAGGATCCCAAAACAAGCTTTTAAGTCTAAAAAAAAAAACGGTTCCACCTTCGGAGACTCAGCAATCGAACCCTCGTACATTTTTAATTTTCTCTAGTGCTATTGGATAATGGCTTTAGACCTTGATTCATGGGATGACAAAGTTTTAAAGAGCGAAATCAATTATTTATTATACCCTGAGCAGGGTTTGTAACAGCCAAAAGTAAACGTTGCCTTAAAAATATAGATAGAATAGATCAGCATAATGAGCTGAGGCGATTTAGTCAAATCCGTCAGTCTGTCTGTCTATCTGTCTGCCTGTATATACGACCTGAGCACTTAGTTTTAGAGAAAACGTTCCAAAATCCTGCACCAATTTTCCAAATCATTTTCTTACTAAGAAGCTGCTCATTTGTTGGAACGGCTGATATCGTACTATTATAGCATATACATAGCTGCCACACAATCTCTAAAAAATTGTTCAGATCGGTTCACTACAGCACGACCCTTTTCTGTTTGCGAAGAGTATTACTATAGCTTTGGTGTGACCGAACGTTTAACCTTTGTTTTTTTTACAGAACCTGACTCGGATTTTATCAAGCCAGGAACTCTCAGTTCAACAATTTAGCACTTTTTGGAGCGGAAAGTTACAAAAAAAACATATCTTTGTTAAAATTTTCAATTCTCACAACAGCTGCTTCTTGGTACTAGAATGGATCTGGAATTTATCCGGCTGTTGTTGTTGTAGCGACAGAAATTTGCCGACTTGACAGTCCTTCCCGGATAAAAAGCCGGGTCCGTTCCGAATACGTAGACCCGACTGTTGTGGGAACCGCCAAGGGCTACCATTCGGGCTATCTAACTGTATTTAGATGGATAAGAAAAAATTTATATAAACTTATAATTCCCACCACGTCCGGTTCTATATTACATAAACGACCCAGATTTTATCCGATCTACATTTTGTTTGGCATCTAACCCACTTAGGATTGGTAAGGCGCTAGCATTCTATTTTTATCAATATCTTTCAAGAGCTGAGATTACAGCTTAGTTAACTTAAGAGGGTATTCTAGTCTAGAAATCAAACTTTGGGCAGTTTTTTGAATTTTGTTTAAAGAAAAACCAAAAAATATTTTTACTATCCATTTTTATTGATATCTTAAGAATACAGAAAAAAAAAATTTAAAAAAAAAAATATTAAAAATTAAAATAATTAGAGGGTGGGAGAGACAGGTGTAAAAAAAATGGCGCTTCCTGGTGACATTGATCCTGACTCTCCTGGTGGTCTGAAAACAAAAAATCAAAAGAAATTCTTAATCAGTAAGAATGCTGTTATAGTTCCTACCTCAGGGAACACGAAAAATTTTTTTTTGAAAAATGGCGACTGCCTGAAAATAAAAATCATTTTTTACGCTCTTTTTTAAATTCCTGAATTTTTTTAAAATATTAAAAACAAAAACTTTTGACACGTTGCTGGTAGGAACGATAAAGGATTATATAAAGAAGGTTCACACAAAATTTCAAATAAATCGGTTGTATAGAACTTGAGATAATGCCGGTACCGTGTGGAAAAAAGTAGTTTCGAGAAAAACGCGTTTAAAAAAACTGAGTATACCTACCTACCGGGCTAGGTACTGAGTCACTAAAGTAACTATAGCTCTTAAAATAATTTTAATTTTTAAAAATCCTTTGGAGGATATGTTCTTAAGAATCTAAACTTTAAACATATGAAAGAAAAAAATCTAATTTTTCAAAATTCTAGAGTAGAATACCCCTTAAACATTTGACTCACATTCACATTCTACAGGGCTTGAAGCCATTGTTGAGAAACTTCAACCACATTTCCATGTAAATACAACCGTGATCTCAAGTAGCGAAGCAAGTAGTTCTTAAGCTAACCTCCAACAAGTATCTTTAATTGCTATTTCAAATGATTGTACCACTTTGCAACGCAAAGAGTCTCCAGTTTGCTACAAACACTCAAACATTTATAATTTTTTCGTATTTGTAATACAATCACATGTTGATTACAATACACAAAAGTTCGATAATTGTTAATAAATTGATAATAGCCTGTCCACACGACAAACTTTACCTGTCGCCTACATACCAACATCACCGTGCTATAACAAGTGAGATGGAGTGACGACGGCATGCCAGATAAACAAACTCTATAATTTTTCAATTACGGTCACGGCAGGATGCAAATTGTCTGCAAGCTGGGGAAAACACGTGAATGCTTACAGACGCATATAGGGTATACTGTGCATATTCTGTTAAATAATTTCCAAGGCAAAGTTGAATTGAAACATTTCGACGGAGCGGCTATGGAAGAAAGAGATAAGTAATGTCTTAAGGGTAACAGAATAATTTCGAATAATCATCCTGGATATTTTTCACACGTAAGTAACGGTATTAGAATTTGATTCAAGAGACATATTTATAATATTTGGTAACCCTAAAAAATATTTCGTCTCAGAAATTTGTCTTAATATTAAAAGGATGAAGGATACCTTTGTACACGAAGTGTAATAAATATCATTCTGCCAAAGAAGTTAAGAGAGAGGACGAAATATATCAATGCGCTGAAATACCTGGAAGACTTGAAAAAATATTCCACCATTTATTCAAGGATGATTTTATGGCTAGAAATACTTATTCAAAAGAACACCTGGTAACAGTTCCCAAGAAAGTTAAAATACGGAGGATAAAGAGATTTTAGATGATTTAATTTATGGACTATATATAAAGTCCAGTTCCAGAAAGTAACAACAGTGAGCTGTTAAAGTCATTAAATCGTAGACTTTGATACCCGAACGAATTCCTGTAAGAATTTTTCGTGGAGCTCCGGCAATTGACATTCCAAAATGTTTCAACGCTGCGTTTATAGAAGATTTAGATGACTGATGTTCTTAATTCATGGACTGGGTATAGATAATAGTTTCTGAAAGAAGATAACAGCGAGCTGTTGTGGTCGCTACATTGAAGATTATGAAATCGGGGCGAATTCCTGGAAGGAGATCTAACAACTGACATACAGCTACTAAAAAAGAGGGCGGTGAGCTATTTAGAGGCTATAATCCTCGACTTCTTCAATCTGCTGCTGGAGAAAATTATTCGAGCTGCAGAACTTAATCGAGCAGGTACAATCCTTTATAAGAGTGTACAGCTGCTGGCGTATGCCGATGATGTTGATATCATCGGCCTCAACACCCGCGCCGTTAGTTCTGCTTTCTCCAGACTGAACAAGGAAGCAGCGCAAATGGATCTGGCAGTGAACAAGGGCAAGACGAAATATCTCCTGTCATCAAACAAACAGTCGTCGCACTCGCGACTTAACTCTCACGTCACTGTTGACAGTCGTAACTTTGAAGTTGTAGATAATTTCGTCTATTTAGGAACCAGCATTGTCAGCCTGGAAATCCAACGCAGGATTACTCTTGCCAACAGATGCTACTTCAGACTGAGCAGGCAATTGAAAAGTAAAGCCCTCTCTCGACGAACAAAAGCCAAACTCAATAAGTCACTCATAATTCCCGTCCTGCTATATGGTGCAGAGGCTTGGACGATGACAACAACCGATGAGTCGACGTTGCGAGTTTTCGAGGGAAAGGTTCTATCGCATTCGATGGAACGATGAGCTGTACGAGATATACGACGACATTGACATAGTTCAGCGAATTAAAAGACAGGGGCTACGCTGGCTAGGTCATGTTGTCCGGATGGACGAAAACACTCCAGCTCTGAAAGTGTTCGACGCAGTACCCGCCGCGGGAAGCAGAGGAAGAGGAAGACCTCCACCCTGTTGGAAGGACCAAGTGGAGAAGGACCTGGCATCGCTTGGAATATCCAATTGGCGCCACGTAGCGAAGAGAAGAAACGACTGGCGCGCTGTTGTTGACTCGGTTATAATCGCGCCAGTAAAGAAGAAGAATCCTGGCTTTCTCAACGTGAATGATGGATAAACCATGACAAGACTAAGTATGAGCTCAGCAAGGGATCGGCTTAGGTAATGGAACCAAAGAACTCTTAGAAGTACTTCAAAAACAACTCTTAAGCCGAATCGGATTGACGTGTCCATGCTGGGTCGAGACTTTAATTGGGCCTGCTAAATGAATACGAAGGCTTAACAAGGAGTAAAATATTTGCAAATGGGTTTTCTTACCACCCATTATTTCAATTTGCATACATACTATACAAACAAACATACAGGTAGATATGAGCACATATTTATAGTTCTTGTTCCATGCGCTCACTCACGCGCAAACCAATTTAAGTGTCAAATGCAGCAACGAGTTCGAGCGAATGCGAGTTCGTACAAAAAAAGAGAACCTCTCCTTGCTGGTGGCATTTTTGTAGAGTTGAAAAAACACACGCGAATTTTGTGGCAGCGAAAATAAAAGTGTGAGAGACCGTCAGATACAAAAAGTTATTCAGAAGAAACTAAAAGAAAGAATTACAAAAACAACTGCGGAAAATCGCAAGTGAACAACTACCAAACAAATGGAGAGGAAGCAGAGCGGCAAACAGTCGAAAAAAGTTGTATGGGCTGCATGCAGCAGTCTTCGGAGGACTGTTTCTAACGACAAGAACAAGAAAAATTGTTAACTTCAGCTGCATTGAAGCCATATACCCTTCACACCTGCATTTTTATAGCAACTATGTATAAATAAATGTGGAGAGAGTATGAAGTGCTAGAGATTTCAGATCCATAAGAGATTAGTTCTTATATATACAGATGGACGGACGGACGGATATGGCTAAAATTACTCAACTTGTCACGTATACTTTATGCGGGCATGTGAACCTTGCTAGTAGTTCCATGGGTCTTCAACATTCCACTTTGGGCCAGAAGGCTTCCGTAACCACACAAGTGATGGTTGCTGACCAACTAAAACTGAGCTCGCGCGAGATCCATAGCTCCAACGTCCGAGGGCTCGTTCTCTTCCTGATGGTATTTGAGTTGACATTTCCTTCTAGGTGTTACAAGCTTCAGCTAACCTGTTCAGGGTATAAAAAGCCCTTCTCTTCTCACACAGCAAAGCACGCCCTCAGCGAAGCTCAAACTCCCACACACCGACTCACATATGCTTACATCAAGTTGGCGACATTCACTCATTTTTCAATCAATGTCACACGCGCTGACTTGTCAGTGCCACTGTGGGCGCACGCAGTCGAGGCATGTGCCAGCTGGGCGTGTATGCAATTTGCGTGGCATAATTTTAGGCATACAAAAGTGGGTTTTCACCTTTTTGTTTGCTTATTAATCGCAGCAGTTGAAAAGCTTTTGTGGCAGGTTGCTGTGAGAGGTGTGTAGTTTTTGTTGTATGCCCAAAAATGCTGTTACCTCACTGCTGTTGCATGACGGTCAGTTATAGCGGCCACAATTTTGCGTCGGCTGGAAAATTTGTTAATCAGCTTGGCACAGCAGGTGGTGGGTCGAGTGAGGTGAATTGGAGAGTGTGCACAAATTGATCTGACTCAAGACTGGAAGAAAATGAAATTACTGGAAAAAAACCTTCTACAGCGAAATCATGTTAAGAGCACTCAATGGTCGGTTCAACGAAATATAGTTCGATCTTCAGGAAGTTAGGCGTTTGCCTAATAAACGAATCTACGAGATCTATCCAAGCTAGATCCGAAAATCTATTATCTAAAGTCTGTAAGGTCCAATCTAAGGTCAAAGTACTATTTCTCCTGAGTCATCTAAAGCTACCAAGCTATCCAAGCTGGATCCGAAAATTTAATATCTGAAGTCTGAAGGGTTCCAACCCAAGGCCAAATTATTCTTTCTCCTGAGTCATCAAAAGTCATTTCGAACTCGAACTCTGCAACTCTTGTGGAAAGTAATAATAAACAAAGTTACGAGACCTTATCAAGCTGGATCCAAAAATCTAATATCCAAAGTCTGTAAGGTCCAATCCAAGGCCAAATTACTATTTCTCCTGAGTCATCAAAAGTCATTTCGAACTCGAACTCTGCAACTTTTGCGGAAAGTAATAATAAGCAAAGTTACGAGACCTTATCAAGCTGAATCCGAAAATCTAATATCCAAAGTCTGTGAGGTCTAATCCAAGGCCAAAGTACTATACATATATCCTGTGTCATCAAAAATCAATTCGAATTCAAACCCTGCTAACTTATTAAAAGCTCGAAGTTCAATCTAAGCTAAACTAGGTTAAAAAGTGATTTGTAAAAATTCGTTCAGAGGCTTTAAAGAATATCCCTTTAGCTTCGACAAGTACAGCTTTCACGTCGGAGAGCTTAAGGTACCTATCTATTAACTCTCTCTAAAAAAGGAGTTTATAAAAAATTTCGAAAAATCTGGTTAATTTCGCTAAGTAAAGTTTTCACGTCGGAGAGCTTAAGGTATCTATCTGCTAACTCTCTCACGGTCGTGTAGACCTATATTTTGAGAGTAATTTTAGCACACGTTTTTTATTCGTCCGAAGACCTTATCTCTTTTGAGAATTATATCTCTTAATTTTAATTTCGATTGAGACCCCCAGATTTTCTATATAGGAAAACGATTTAAAAGATCCAAAAGTAAAGAAGAAGTTGAAAACGGATAAGCTATTCAGATCAAATAAAATATAATTTCTTTAGATGAGAAACTAGATTTATAAAACCATCCGTGTAAGATAGTGAAAAAGTACTAGAGCTTTTTAAAGAGATCGAGGCTCTAAGGTACATAAAATGGGGTTTCGAAGAGGTAATATATGCGGATACTGATTTTAGTCACGGAAACAAACTAAACCATAGAAGGATACATTCCTTTGGAAGGAGGACAAAGCACTTGAAGATAAAAATATAAATTTATCTTACGAATGAGTACTCAATCGGTTGATGGCTACCTCACAGAACACGTAGAGCGCACAGAAAACCCAATGAAAGCAAATATTTGATTTGCCTAGGTATTTACGCACTTGATTAGGGGTTGAAATGCCCGTTAAGCAAATCAAAAGACAATGGGGCGCAACCAAAAAGGAAAATTAATTTCTGTTACAAAAGTAAAAGTTACAAAAACACCACTTAGAGTTGGGGAGTGGGCCAAAGTAGAGCGCCGCTCTTACATTATACTTTGGTGGGCGTGACAAAGGACATACATTTTCGGTTGACATTTCGAACAGAAAAAAAAAGAACTAACCTCAAACCATGTGATTCCCCACAATACAGACTGCTAATCGCTTGCAAAGCGCAGCTTCTCTTTACGCACTCCCCCACCTGACTGCCCGTTTCTTGCTGTTTAAAATGTGTCAGCCTAATCTGCGAAATTAATTTTCTCAAAATCGTTACAAGTGTTTACGCAACGCTTCGTGCGTTTGTCTGTCTGCTGTGGCGGCTGTCCGCCCACAACGACGTTCGGTTCGGTCTAAGTGATTGTCTAACGGTGTTTACAAAAGGTCTCCGGGGAGTGATTTTTTTCAAGCAGCTCTTTCAAGTGCCTGCAACAACAAGCATAAAAAAACTACTTAGCAAAATATAAAAATTGGAAAATCTGCCATTTTCTCTGAGTTGATTAGGAGCGTTGATTGCGTTAGCGGGGTGATTAGAGGTGTTAAAAGTGCTTTGTTGGTATTAGTGATACGCGAGCGGGCGAGCGGCTGAGCGGCTGTTGTGTTGCCAAATTGATAAGTGTTTTATACTAATCAGCAAATTTGGGGTTTTTTTGGCAATTCAAATCCGCTGGGATGTGATTGCGAATTTTCACGAAGTAAGCTGACTTCTTCGTTTTTTAGCACTTTATAGAGATGTGATTTTCAAATGTGCGGCTTAATGCACGAGAGCGTTAAATTAAAATTTATGGAGACAAAGAGTGGCTCTTTTGTTAAATAAGTGCGTATAAATTAATTAAATCTACAAAAAAAAAAAAAAAAAAATATTAAAAAAAAAAAAAATATTAAAAAAAAAAATTGAAATTAAAATTTTTAATAAAATTACATTTAGAATAAATTAAAAAAAAAGTTGACTTCTTAGTTTATTTTAAACAAGATGAAATATCTTCTATCATCAAACAAACAGTCGTCGCACTCGCGACTTGGCTCCCACGTCAATGTTGATAATATTAACTTCGAAGTCGCAGATAATTTCATCTGTCTTGGAATCCCTATTAACACCAACAACAATGTCCGTTCCGAAATCTAACGCGGAATAACTCCTTCCAACAGGTGATACTTCGGACTGAATAGAAAATTGAGAAGTAAAGTCTTCCTCGACGAACAAAGACCAAACTCTATAAGTCACTCATCATCCCCCGTCCTGCTATCCATATGCCATAGAAACATGGACGATGACAACTTCTGATGAATCGGCGTTACGAGTTTTCGAGAGAAAGGTTTTGCTGAAGATTCTTGGTCCTTTGCGTAATAGCAACGGCAAATACCGCAGTCGATGGAAGGATGAGCTGTACGAGATTTACGACGACATTGGTATAGTTCAGTGAATAAGGAGACAGCGGCTACGCTGGCTAGGTCCTGTCGTCCAAATGAATGAAAACACTTCAGCGCTGAGAGTATTCGAAACAGTACCCGCCAGGAGAAGCAGTAGAAGAGGAAGACCTCCACTCGGTTGGAAAAACCAGGCGGAGAAGGGCCTTGCTTCACTTACAATGTTCAATTGACGCCAAACAGCGAAAAGGAAGAACGGACTGGATCGCTCGTGATCAACTCAGCTATAACCGCCGAGTAAGCGGTGTCTACGCCAATAAAGAAGAAGATGGCATTAGAAAACGAAACGGCGTCTCCATATTACACTTTTCAAATATGTCCGATTTTTTCTCAAAAATCGTCATTTGCGGGAAGTTTTGATTTACTTCTTTCAGTCTAAATAGTCGGCAGCTGAAGCACATCGGAATGTGCGGCCCAAGACATGTCGTGTTTGGCTTCGTCGTGAACGAAGGCCAAAACCTTCGAAGATGGTGAATTGAAGACGTTGCTTAGCTTGCTTCAGCTTTGGGAGTCTCCCGCCAAGTCATTTCAAAGCGACTACATGCATTAATTACAGCAATCCAAAGAAAAGAAAGTCAAGAGAACTGGCCGGTCATGTCAAAGTCGTCGCCTCATCCGAATATTCACGCTACTAAATTTATGCTGTGTTTTTGTTGGAACCAGGCCGCCGTTACTTATGATGAGCTGTTGACTCGGCAGAATTCTGCCGCTACAACAACAACAACAACATGAGCTGTTGAAACCAAACGAAGATATCAATTAGGAACGGTTAGAACTTAAATTGATGTGATTGAGCCGAGCATTGCGCAAAAAACGGTTTCGATACCTGTAGACGCCAGAAAAAGTGATTCTGTGGCATGACAACGCTCGGCCTAACGTTGCCAAATCCGTTAAAAATCCGTCCGATTTTATTTGTTCCTTTCGACTGCACATAGTCTGGCTCAGAAGCAGTTCCGCTCACAAGACGACATCGAAAATGACTTGATTCTTAGATAGTATCACAAGATGAACTGGTTTTCAGTTAATAATTGTATTCGAACTTTACCATAAAGATTGAATAGTCTATCAAAACGTAACCAAGTGCACCTTATTTGGGTGCCAGGTCACAATGTTATAGCCAGGAATGAACTGGCTGATGAGCTTGCCCGCTCCGCATCATCCACCCACATGGTAAGACCTGAACCTTTCATTGCGGTTGGTCCCGCACTGGTAACAGTGGGTAGGGAGAAGTAAAAGGTTTAAATATTTAGTCAAAGGGAAAAATTCAAAGTAATTGTCGCCTTCTTCACTGTCCCTTGTAGCTTCTTCGAATTGCCGGTTCTGCGAATTGGAGTCTGAAATTCCAGAACACCTGTTAATTGACTGCACAGCAGTCTAAAGGCGCAGCATAAAGGCCCTTGGTTCCATGTTTCCAAATAAGGATCACATCGTCTCAATGACACCTAGCAGTATATTGGAATTTATCAATTTGCTGGAGCTAGGTGAGTCACTGTGACTTAAGGAGAGGGCACACAGTAGAGTCGCGGTGCGGTTCTCATTTACTTATCTAACCTCATCTACCAGAAAAATAGGAAAAAATCTGTGAGCAGAGATGGAAAATAGTTCGAATAATGCATTTGTAACCACTTCCTTGCAACAAAATTGCATTTTCATTAAAAAAAAAACCCACCGAGAACTTGCGCTCATAATAAATACATTAAAAATTAAATTTGTTTAGAAAATTAAAGTGTATTCTGGAAGACAATTTAAAAAAATAGAAATTCCTATTACAAAGAATATCTAATATTCTATTAATTAATAAATAATTAAATAACCATTTTAAACTTCTTTCTTAGTCAAAATATTTTTTAATAAAAAAAAAAATAAAAAAAATAAAAATATACATTTTCAGAAAAAATCTTTTGAAATTTAAAGTCTTTTCAAACTTTCTTTCTTAATAAAAACTATTTAAAATTTAAAAACCTGAAATCACTTAAAAAGTCTTTAGACACACACACAAACAAAACCGTTAAACGAGTTGTTTGCCTGCCAAAAGTCTTCATTTTCGTAAGACTTCATTTATCATCAACTTTGCACAGTTAACAGCAGCAAACATACCCCTCTAAACACCTCGCGCTCCTGCTCTGCTCATCACTCAAATTTAATTTACCAATTACTGTCACTTAGCGCCTTAAATCATTTATTAATGCCGTGTTGAGCCAAAGTCAACACTGCACATTAGTGCGCGAGCAACTCTTTCACGGCGCTGCCACTCAACTCAGGCACTCACGAGCATCGCCTCATTCCACCTTTATTTGCTAATGCAAACAATGAGCGTGTAAAATTAGTTAAACTTGTTTTGCTAACAAAAATCCATTATGCGCTCACTTCGTTAGCGCTATGTGTGTGTGTGTGTGTGTGCATATTATGATTTTTCGTGTGGCATGCTTTTAGGCTGTTTTCAAACTGCTTGCGCTTTCAAATTTTGACAGCACTGATAGATTTATGTTATTGTTTAGTGTGCAGTGCCAAAGAGAAAAGGGTTAGAAGGAAAAGAAGGAAATGGAATGGGGATAGGAATGAGCTAGTTTTTATCCTTAAACAAAAAGCAACAACAACAACAAAGGCAACAAAAACTATTTATTAAAGTGGCCGCTTATGACACAAATTATGCATAAGGCCAGGTTAACGCTGTTCATATGTATTTTTAGAAGTGAATATAAGTGTGAAACACAGACCGCATAATAATTTGTATGACTTTTCGGTTTTTTTTAGTAAAATCAACCAAACCAGCAATTAGATGAGTGTGCAGAATTCTACAGGGTAGGCCATTTAAAGTTGACCCATCTGGCAACGCTGTAACTTTTAACAGCGCTGACAAATCGGCTAATGTCATACCGCGTTAGAAGCGTCATTCGAAGACAATTTATACCATGGAACAGTACACTCCAAAAGAACGCGCTGAAATTGTTCAGCTTTATATTCAAAATAACTTTTCAATTGTGTTAACTCAACGTGCGTTTCGCAAAAAAAATAAAGTGAAAAGTGCTCCAGTTAAGAACACAATTAAGTCTTTATACGCAAAATTTGAGAACACCGGTAATCTCAGTAATGCCAGTCATGCATCCAGACAACGCACAAGACGTTCTGATGAAAATATCGAAGCTGTACGAGCCAGTATTGAGGAGACTCCATCGACATCGAGTTATCGCCGCTCTCAGGAATTAGACATCTCTCGCACCACTCTCCGACGCATAATTCATAAAGATTTGAAGATGTTTCCATATAAAATTCAAATGGCACAAAAACTAAACCCAGCTGATTATCCGCGACGCCTTAATTTTGTCAAACAAACAAATGGGTCAACTTTAAATGGCCTACCCTGTATCTACGCCCATAGAGAGTTACCCCCGCTAGAAGAATTTTGTGACAAATAAAGAAAATAATAATATAAAGTCGTCGCTTCCATTCAAATATTTCAAAGGCACCATAGATCAAATTTATAATACGGATTCCTTCGAAAGGTCCTGGTACCTGATTAATCCGTGGAAGTTTTCGTGACCTTAGCTACAATTCTATATCCATCCCAGGCAAAAAATAAAGATTTTCAGCCTTCCAAACAACACATTAAATGGAAGAAGGCTATACTACACATCTAGAAGAGCACAGAGAAGCCGCAGGAAGGTAATGTATGTGCAACATAACCCAACATTTAAATCCATGCATGGCTTTAGCTGGAAAAAATAGGTAATTCGCGGTCTACTACTTTGTTGCAGCCAGGATATTTAAACTTATCCTCAGATTCGCATTTAAAAACAAGCCAACAAACAAATTTGAAAGTTCAGGTGTCTCATTTCGTACTAAATTTAACATTTCCTCAAATTTTTCACAAAGAAGAAACCTGAACTAAACTAAAACTCAACTAAATAATGATGCACAGTGGGCTTTTTCATCTTGTCGATATGTAGTTAGCGACCTTTTATCATATTTTTTGCCTTAAAAAGAAATAAAAGAAACTTGAATCAGCTGTGATCCAATACGAATGAATTGCATCACCGAGAACAATAAAATATGTCAAAAAATGTCTCAGCCTTGGATGGTTCTTCAGTCCGAAACTATGACTATGAAAACAGCTGGAGGCAGCTGAGAAAGAAAGAAATCTACACTGTACAGAAAATAGCTTTTAATTTCTCGAGCCCGAAAAAATGCAGTAGAAAGAGAACTGTGGTCGGGTCATCGAAAGTGGAAGCGCGTTTCTTATGTCAAAATAGATTGGATTCGCTTGGACGTTTATAGATCTCAAGAAAAGAACTAGCAAACAATTATTGCAGCAGTTGGAGATCACTCAGAGAACGAGCGAGTCAGTCATTAAAATGAAATAAGGATACTACCAAAATAAGTTGGATCTATTACGAAATTAGGTGGAGGAAAAACAGCGAAAAGTTTTTCACACGGAGCAACTAAGCTCATAGGATAACTCCTCATGTGAGTAGTGGAAAGCTGGACCGATTTTGAAGGTGCTGCTAATCGATATGTAAACTTTGTTATGAAAATGTGCCTGGTTGGCTTGTCAACCGAAAAAACATGAGAGAAGCTCTTTCAGAAAAGAAAAGAAAGAATATGTAAACTTTTTCTGTAACGCATAAAAGAAAATGCTCTCATAACGAGAGGCAACAAAAACTTAATTGACATACTTTCACTCCGAAAGCACAAGCGGTATGGAATTTAAGGGGGTATTCTAGTCTAGAAATTAAAAAGAAATCGAATTTTTTTTATATGTTCAAAGTCTAACTATTCAAGAATATCGCTCATTTGCTGTAAGACCGGCATAAATCAAAAAACGTGATTTTCGAGTTAATGCGGCAGAATTGTTCGTTATATCATACTTCATGTTGAGTGAAAATTCATATGAATACCTCTTATATGCTCCGCTTGAGAAGAGAATATATTTCCTGTTTCCGTGTAAGGTTATAGTCAGTTGAAAACTTTAAACGCGTTTTCTGGCAAATCGATTTTTTTGACTTATGCCGGTCTTGCAGGAAATAAGCGATATGTGTACAAGAGGATTTTTCAAAATTCAAATTATTTTCGGAGATATAGGCTTTTTTCTGACCCGGCATCCAAACTGGTTCGGCCGGAACTAATCGAACAAAAGACATTAGGGAAACTTTAAACGCGTTTTTCTCAAAACTGACTTTTTCGGAATACGATGCCCACGATTTCTCAGGTTCTACTGGACTGATTTACTTGAAATTTTTATAGAGTCTTCTTTATAAGCTTGTCTGTGGTTGGAACTAGCCCCATCCCAAATTTTTTATTTTTATTATTTTTAAAAAATTCGAAATAGTCAGAAAAAGTGATCAAAAAATTTTTTTTTCAGGCAGTCGCCATTTTGTGAAAAAAAAAAATGTTTCCCACTTTTCCGTAGTTCCGACCATTGCGACATTATTCCAGAATCTAGATTAATAATCTTTTTTTTCTTTGGTTTCAGATAACTAGGAGGGTTGAAATCATGGGCATGGTCACGTGGAAATTTTTAGAGACCCCCACTTCGTCAGCTCATAATTTTTGAAATTTATTACTTTTTTTAGTTTTTACTTTTTTTCTGTACTCTCCAAAAATTAATAAATAACTAATAAAAAAATGGATACTAAAAATATTAATTGCCTTTTTTTACGACACTTTAAAAATTAACTGAAATTCATGCTTCTAGACTAGAATACTCTCTAAATACTGGAAAAAACTTCAGGTTTATATTATCAACACTGACCCATTTCGCTTGAATAAAATGATGATTTAGTTGCAAAATCTCTAAAATGAAAAGAAGCATGAGAATGATGAAACAATGGAACTTAGAAGGAAGTGGCAGTGACATTAAAAACAGGATAGGGAGCACCCACCCATGGTCTCAACGAGAATTAAATTTATCAACGCATTTTTTTAGAAAAAATAACGTACAGTTAAAACGTACTAACTCAATTCGTAGCTTATCGCTTGGCTGCAGACTGGACTGCCTCACTTCCAACTGAGCTGGCATGAAAAACTCTCAACTAGCCAGCTGCAGAGTCTAGCGTTCTCGGACTGCCAAAAGCTCAACGGAGCATATATTTTGCTACAAACTGTGCACCTACACATGTACCTACTAAAAATGCTATAAAAAACCGAAATGTAATGCATAAAGTTAATTTACTGAACACTATTATTAATAAACTCACATAGTTGGGCAGCTCGTTTGCGCTGTAATTTAAGCTACTCATCGCAAATAATATCTCAAATTATATGAAAAAGTGGTGGTTGTTAGATGACTTACGAAAATTTGATTACACCTACTTTTGTCCGCAATTAATAACAGTATTCACACCAAGGTCAAATTTATATATAAAAAGGTGTAACAAAATTGAAATATTCAGTTGATTACTCAAATGGGGACAGGCGACGATTTCGATCTCATTTTCATTGAAAAGTCGGGCAAAGCAATTATTAGAGATATAAATCTAAAATAACCGAAGTATCATTTAAAATAACTTAAAGTCTAGCTCTTTGAAATTCAATACGAAAATGAGATAAACAACTGGGTAATTGAAAGTTAACTCAGTACAGACATGACAAATTTCTTTTAGTCATCTAGAGCGGCCAAATTACTACTAGCGCCACTGCAAGCTCGGTCAATTTTCAAAAACTACCATAGAATTCGAAGTTTACAGAAGAAATACTAAGGTCAATCTCTTCACCTCCAACTTTCTGCCTTTCCACTTAACCTGTACTAACTGAAAGTACTACGTACTTAGGTTCGAAATAATGCCATCTACTAAAGAGGACGAGGATATAGTTGGGAATAAACGAGTTGAAAAACGAATACAAGCACCGATATTTGGGCCGAAAGCAACAGCATTTCTAAAGTAGTATTTCAATATGGGCAGAAGACGAGGACTTATTACCCACCTCAGTGCAAAACTAACCTCTAGATGTGGGAAACTGATTTGAACTGATTTCTTGTATAAATATAAAGAGAGCACAGGAGTTTCTCATTTGCCAGTAACGAACTCTGAGATTCGCAATGAAGCTGCGCCGAAGTTTGAGTATCTATGTTTACTGTTACGCACTGGGAAACGCATTCCGAAATGGTTTTTGAAATGGGATCGAGATTCGCATAGGAAATTGACAACTAGTTTATAAAGTTGTCAGTGTCAGTAGTTATACTACTGTGCCCAAAAAATAAGGTGACATTGTATTTATTTTGAAAATTCTTTATTTATTCTTCCAAATCAATTTCATTCCCTTTAAAGTAATCCCTCCCGATTCAATGCACTTATGCCAATGAATTTTCCAATCTTTGAAACACTGGTTGTAGTCACTTTCCGGGATGGACTTCAGTTCCGTTTTCGCTGTGGCTTCAATCTCCTCTATCGTATAAAAACGGTGTCTTTTGAGCTTGGTGAACAGCCAGAAGTCGCACGGCGCCAGATCAGGTGATTACGGTGGTTGTGGAACGATATTGGTTGAGTTTTTGGCGAAATGATCACGAATTACGAGGGCAGTCTGGGACGGTGCATTATCGTGGTGTAAAAACCAAGAATTGTCTTTCCACAATTCCGGCCTTTTTAGGCGGATAGTGTTACGCAAACGACGCATAACATTCAAGTAATATTCCTTGTTGACTGTTTGACCGGTTGGACGGAATTCATAATGCACAACATCATGATAATCGAAGAAAACAGTCAACATAACCTTGATTTTTGAGCGACTTTGGCGCGATTTTTTTGGTCTCGGCTCTCTTTTGGCACGATATTCGCTCGATTGATCGGTTGTTTCGGGGTCATAAGCATAGATCCAAGTCTCATCGCCAGTTACAATGCATTTCATGACACCCTGGTAGTCGGAAAGCATCGTTTCACACACTTCAACGCGACGCCTTTTTTCCAAAAATTCAATGTTTTCGGTACCAGTCGAGATTTGACGCGCTTGAGGCCCAAAACGTCCTTCAAAATGGTATTGGCTGAGCCTTTCGATATGCCAACTTCATCAGCAAGGTCTCTAATTAGTAATCGACGGTTTTTCAACACCAAATCTTTGATTTGTTGAACGTGAGCTTCGTCGGTTGAGGTTGATGGTCGCCCTGGACGCTCTTCGTCTTCGACACGTTCACGGGCAGCTTGGAACTCACAAAACCACTTGTAAACATTTTTTTAGACATAGCCTCATCACCAAAAGCTTTCTGCACCATCCTCAACGTATCCACAGCAGAAAATTGATTCCGTAAACAAAATTTAATGCAAATTCTTTGCTCAACAAATTTCGACATCGCAAAAAACGAAAAGCTCACTTTTAGCAGCTCACAAAACGACACGTATCTCAAGCACTAATGAATATTTTGACATGAGATTTGACATAAATGTGACTGACAGTACTACCAACCTAAAAAAAAAATAATTCTCCAAATCCTTCGACGCGCGCAGTTTAAATTCAAATGTCTTATGTGTCCTTATTTTTTGGACACAGTGGTATATTCAGTTCAAAACTCGAATGAGTTAGGGGTGGGTTCAATAATTATCTCGGTTTATTCCCACCGCAGTTTTAGTTCTCTTTTATTTTAGGAAAAATGTCGATAGTGGCTAAAACGCTAAATGGCCTCATTCAAATCAACTTTGTTACATTCAGTTGATCAAGTGATTTGGATCTACTGAAACTGAATTGGATTTTAAAATAATTAAAAAGATAAACTTACACACAAAAGGTAGCAAAAACAAATAGCTCATAATCCACACAAAAAAAGAATTAAAAATAATAAATAAAGAAGTAACAGTAACGTTGCCAGTCGACGAGACTTCAAGTTAATTTGTTTTTGTCACTACTATTTCACACCGCTTATTGCCGACTACTCAAGCTTTTGTGCGCTGTCTTTCCATTATGTTGAAGACACCAAATCTTTACAGCTTTGAAATTTAATTATTTAATTTCCAATATAAACAAATTGTGCGCCCTCGTCAATACGCTTTGACCGTTTTTTTTAAGTGTTTTTTTTTTTTCAAATTAAGTTGTGAAATGTGTTGGAGGTGCTGCTGCTCTGTCGTTTATGCAGCGATCGTGTGAAAATTTTCAGTACAATTGAAATTTGTGGAATCTTCAAATTGGAGCAGATCAATGGAAGTTTGTGAGAAGATACTTTTGTATCATTTCACTGTGAAACACATTGCTGTTACGAGTTAATCCGAGTTTTTGAGGTATTCATCTCGTGGAAAGTCAAACAAAGTTTTGCTTGTTTTTGTTTACAAGCAACCATGGGAATTTTCGAGCCAATTAAGTGTTCAAGAGCTGCTTAGGGATAAATTGTTTTTGGTGAGCTTTCACTCGAATTACCCAATATATATACCCGAATGGTTTCGAGTGTGAGAAGAGGTCGACCCTATAATCTTTTCAAGCATTTAATGACTGAGATATAAGACTCATTATTTGTACGATAATGATAAGATAAACCCACTAATAGAAAATCAATCTTTGTGAACTCTTTTAACTTGGACTCAAATCAGCCAACAAAGAAACCAGGAAAAAACTTCAGTACTCCAAATGTTTAGGAATACCAGAAGGTTTTCGCATATCAGAAATGATCAGTAATATTCAAAGAATTACTTTGGTAGATCGGTAAATGGAAAAGGAGCGGTAAATGAAGCGGTAGACTTCAGTACTGAATATCTCATTCTGAGTATTTTGTCTTGTAGTATTTTAGATATAAATTTGGACATACAGGGTTTGTCCAGAAAGTAATAGGACTGAGTCGCTTTAAAAAAATGATCGAACCAAATTTAAAAACTTTCAAAATTTCGATGCAGCGCTGCCGTCATGGAAAGCATTCTCCGGAATAGCCTTGAGAGCCGAGGTATATGCTTATTGGATCCCCTTTTCCAGGCAGGAAAACAAAAAGAAAGTCCGAGGGGCCTAATCTGGGCTGTAGGGCAGCTGCGAAGGCTTTCGGATGGTGGCCTTGGTTAGGTAACTGTTCACAAGAAAGGCGGAGTGAGCCGGGGCGTTGTCGTGGTGCAACTTCCAATCGACTGTGATATCTTGTCGGACCCAATTGACTCTCTTGAGGACTTCCACGTAAAACTTGGCGTTGACGGTTTGTTCAGGAGGAACAATTTCATGATGTACATGCCTTTGATGTCAAAAAAGACAACGAGCATCGTTTTTCCCTTGGATTTGCTCATTCTTCTCTTTTGTGGACGAGAAGAATTGCACCACTTCTTGCTAAAGCAGCATTTAAGTAAGCCTGCTTGATCGTATCAAACGTCTCTGTCGCAGTTTTACCGAGTTTTACACAGAATTTAATCGCGCACCTCTGTTCTAATGAACGCTGCATTTTCGGTTTTCACCACTCACAGAAACACGTCGCGCGTAAATGTTTGAACCGATTCTCCAGGTGCTCCGGACAAACCCTGTAACCTTTACTCCGAACCAATTGGGAGAGTTGCAGATTTGTGCTCATACCGTAATAGATCTTAACCTCAACTTCTATTCTTGAATAACTTTCTTGACTGTGAAACAATGGCCAAATAGTGTAACGTCTACTCTATTAGTTTGAACTTATGAAAACGTTCATCGTGAAACCTCATCATTATCTACCCGTTCTATAAAAAGATTATGGGTTTTTCTTATTAGATTCCTAATAATACCGTATTAGCTTCACATCTTCTTCTTCTATATTGGTGCAGACACCGCTTACTCGGTTATAGCCGAGTTTACAACAGCCCACCAGTCGTTCTTCCTTTTCACTGTTTGGCCACCGATTTTAGATTTTAAGTACAGCCAGGTCCTTCTCCACCTGGTCTTTCCAAAGGAGTGGTCTTTCTCTTGCTCTGCTTCTTCCGGCGGGTACTGCGTCGAATACTCTCAGATCTGGAGCGTTTTCAGCCATTCGGACGACAGGACCTGACATCGCGAAAAGTGAAATTAAAAGTAGATTGGCTTCTCGATTTATAATGAAGAAAACCTTATTGTTCACTATCCTTGGCATTAGTGATACGGAAATCTTATCTATGTATACTATACATTGTAGAATCTTTACAGTAAACGGTGGACAACTTTCTATCTACCACGACAACTTTCAGAAAAGGTTACCGAAAGTGTACGGTGTTGGTATGATACATTCCGTAAATCCAAATCTGGGAACCAAATATTTTTTTTATCGAAGAGTGCAACGTTAAGTGGCGAAAATCTCATACACACTTTCTTCGGCGTGCGTACACATGAGAGTTGCAAATTGCAGCTCATCAGTCTAAAAGCCCGCTAAGATCACGTTCACACACCGTGGGTGGTCAACCAAAGCCAAGCCAAATCAGCCACGAAATGCGCTGAGCCAGTAAACCAAAGCGCTACAAAAAGAGGATAACAAGGATAATAGAAAAAAAAAACAACTACAAAGGATGAGGAATAACAAATTAGTAACAAATCGACAAAGAAGTGTACAACAAAAAACTTATTAGATATTAAATATACACCCGCACGCGGGCAACTAGGCAATGGCAGCGCAGCAGGTTGCCGTCATAACGGAAGGACGTAGCGGCAAGTTAGAGGCGGGTGGAAGTGGATAATTGTGACAGTGTTGACGGGTGTTTACACGTGTCATGCGTGCGTTTAACATGTACCAAGGCAACAACAGCAGCAACAACAGTGCGGTGTTGCGCACCAAAGTTTTTGGACATTTACGTATGTGTGTGTATATGACATAAATATTATTGCTAACACCCTTTTGCCAACACATGAATATGTGTATTAACATTAATATAAACAAAAACATACACAGCAAAAAGAACAAAAACAAGAAAAAACGTTAACTTCGGTTGCACCGAAGCTAAATACCCTTCACAGGTGCATTTCTGTAACTATTTGTTCAGTTTGTCTGGAAGCTATATGCTATAGTCAACCGATCTGAACAATTTCTTCGGAGATTACATTGTTGCCTTAGAAAATAATATATACCAAATTTCGTGAATATATCTTGCCAAATGCGAAAGTTGTCCATACAAGAACTTGATTCCGATCGTTCAGTTTGTATGGCAGCTATATGCTATAGTCAACCGATCTGAACAATTTCTTTGGAGATTACATTGTTGCCTTAGAAAATAATATATACCAAATTTCGTGAATATATCTTGTCAAATGTGAAAGTTTTCCATACAAGAACTTGATTCCGATCGTTCAGTTTGTATGGCAGCTATATGCTATAGTGGTCCGATATCGGCCGTTCCGACAAATGTGCAGTTTCTTGAAGAGAAAATGACGTTTGCAAAATTTCAAAACGATATCTTAAAAACTGAGGGACTAGTTCGTATATATACAGACAGACGGACAGACGGACAGACAGACGGACATGGCTAAATCGACTCAGCTCGACATACTGATCATTTATATATATACTTTATAGGGTCTCCGACGATTCCTTCTGGGTGTTACAAACTTCGTGACAAACTTAATATACCCTGTTCAGGGTATAAAAATGATTGTGTGCGCACAGAGTGAAATCATTAGTTTTATGGCCTTCAACAAGCAAATTTACGGAGCAAAAAATATAAAAATAAACATTTGTAACTTTCGGTAGCAGGGAGAGCATACCCTTGCCTCACTCGTGAGTATGCTCTAAAGACCGTTATGTTAAACTACTTTGCAATAACAACAATGCTAGCCACATACTTGCGCATGAGACTTGCTCGGAGCCACCCTTAGTTGACCCTTCGACAGTTACCGAGCGCGTCTTTCAGCGTTTGAAGGGTGAATCTGTAGGTCTGGTGTTGTTAATCAACCGCAATCGTTAATTGTTTTTGTTGTAGATAAAGATAAAGATTGCATGTGAATTGCTTTGTATTCTAATTATTATTGACTTTGAGAAAATAAATAACTCTGACAAGCTCTGAAGACGATTAAGAGGCCTTTGTTGAGACAGTAACCATAACTGCGAAGTATTATGAAATGCTTAAAAGCTCTCGTTCGACACTCCGTGTCAACTGAGCAAACAAAAAGCTTAGGCTGATCTTAATAACGGCGATCTCTTCAGAGGCCATCAGGTGGTCTGTCCGTTGGACCTGTTAGTCTGACTGCGTTTTTTGACATCAATTCTCTGTTTTTTAAAAACAGACTATCTTCAGCTAATCTCGTAATATATGGTGTTGATAGAGTAGAACTTAGAAGACTCTCAGTTAAATAAACGTCACCTTAATTAACTTGGGAGCGAACCGCGAAGTTTCGTTAATGTTTTTCATTACATAAGTACAATCTTCGTTGCGTTTTTTTACGCGAGTTCCTGCCGACGACGGCCTTATCCCACGCTGCTTAAAAGCACATCGATTAAAGCCCGATTGATCAGTGCCCTAAATATAATAATAAACGCTTTTTCCAATTGATCGAGTAGAAGGGACACTTTTACAACCTTGAGACCGACCTAAAACCTCTGTCGTGCTGTGGGTCCAGCACCCGGCAGCACTGCAACATCACACTGAACTGAATTTTCAATTCTACCTACCTCTGGGTTTATATTATATTTAGCTACCACGAATCTCCCTAAAGGGCCAATCCCAAAGAGCAGATTGGTACAACATAACAGTCCTCAAACATCCGGATACTATGCTTTGATGCAAAAGAAATGTTGCTCGACGAATAATATAAAAGATCCACTTGAGCCAAACTTGTGACCACTTTAGAGGTTTTGACCAGGTTTTAAATAACCATTATAGGCTCAGAGGACTTACGCCATAGTATACTTAGGTCGTATCAATAATTACATCGTTCTCTATTTAACCGTCTGGCTCCGAATCACAAATAAAAGACACACCAGAGCATCAATCACAAATAAAAGACACACCAGAGCATCAAAACCGGATTTGTTTGAGTGAAAGATTCCCCACCCTTTCATCTACTTTTACCATCGAGCGGATAAAACCATTAGGGCAATATTAAAATATTTTGTGACAAAAAAGTCTAGTAATGGTTTACCATACAAACCCTACTTGAGGTACGTCTATGCTTTAAGGTGGTTTTGAGAAAAAGATCCATATGATTATATTACATACTTCGAGTGGGTGGACAAAGGCGTTAAAAATTTCATATAATGGATTTCGTATCTCTCCATCAAGTAGACGAATAAGGTTCGTCTTTTTGGCATACACTAAATTGAGTCTACACTAAATTGAGTCTACCAATTTTATTTAAAATTAAACAATTCCGGACTTCCGAGCCAGTTATTTGGCTCTCTTAACTCCCTCCCGGCGAGAGCAGTATCTGCCGAGTCGAGAGAATATGTACAGGCGCTAGCAGTGCGAACCAGTCAAATTAAACAGTTTCTCTCAGCTCAGTTTTAAAAGCATTCAAGTTATATTTGAACTCTAAAAGTCTATTTGACTATTTGATGCAAGAAATTAAAGCTCGTGATCTCGACGACCTTTGATTTCAATAAGACAGCGCCACTTCCCAAACATCGCATCAGATAATTTCGATAAGCAGATAATTTCACGTTTTAAGCCGGTCAGTTGGTCATCAAGATCATGTGATATCACACCGTTAGATCTTTTCTTGTGGGGATATTTAAGTATAAAGTCTATGGGACCAATCCGGCTTCGATTCAGGCCTTAGAGCAAAACATCACGCGTTTCATTCGCCAGTTAGCAGTCGGAATGCTCGAACGAGTCGTCGAAAATTGGACTCAATGGGTGGAGTGTATGAGACGTAGCCGCGGCCAACATTCAAAAGAGTTAATTTTCGAAAAATAAATACCAAAGAATGTTCTTTCGAATGATAATAAAAATTCGCCTTTATATATGAAGTTATTATTATTTTTTTTTTTTCTAAAGTAGGGAACCTCGCAATGGATCATGCTAAACGAAGTTTTATGTCACTTTTAACCGTCAGGTGGATTTCATGCGAAAGCTTTTAAATTCTAAGAATCTTGTGGAGAAGCGTGTACTTTGAAAAAGTAATGCTTTGATGTTAATCTGAGGCCTTGTTTGAGGGTCTTAAGAATCAGCGTCTGAAGCTGAGAGCACTTGTTATCAGTACAATAAACCAGAACTCAGTATATTTTAAACCAATTTTCCAGCAAAACAAACGTAAAAGCACTTGCATTTATAGAAATGCAAATGTTCGAGCGATATTTCTCACCAAAGCATAACACAGGCAAGAGAAAGGGTTGCGACGCACCCACACACACACAATCATCAACATCGCACTGAGTAGCTATGGCTGCAATAAATGGCAGGAAATTGAGGAAATGCCTAGGATATGCGCCTAAATATATGCAATATAGACGGCAACTAGTCGAGCGCTGTGCAGCTGCACGTTGCAAATGTGCTGCTGAGAGGGTCAGGGTGAAGGAAATTTGACAAATTGGCGAAACTAACGCGCCGAAAACATTGAAAGCAAAAACAAAAATATACAACACGATTTGCATAGCTGCTGCACAGGAAGAAAAGTCGTAACCAACGAAGAGGCGCACGAAAATAGTTAAAGCTGTGCTTACTCTTCTTCTTCCTCTTCTACCACTTTTGATTATTGTTTTGCAATTGCGTTGTTATTTGCGCTTAAGTGTTAGTCATGCTACTAATTGGACTTAGAAGTGTGCCGCCAAAGTACAGCTAACTACTTACACTGCCAGCGCCAATTTCACACCAACAACTACAACATATCGGTTTGTTTGTATCCATATACTCGTACACATATAAATGTGTGTGGGTGTGCGTCTGTAGGTGTAGGAGTACCTACAACTGACTACAAAACTGAGTTCTAGTAGTTAGTTTGCTATTCGCAACGATTTTGCGGCTGAACACTTGTCGTGTGAGTGTTGGTGTTTGCTAAGGGGATAATTGGGGATTTTCGCATTGACAATGTGAATTCGAAAGAGCCAGTTGTCGCTTTTATTTTTGCACTAGCAATGCCGCAAACGAAGTTAAGCGTTGAAAGGAGTATAGAAAATTAGTAGTAGTATGGATCTACATACATATAAGATATGTATATTTATGTGCATGTATAAAGATCTATAGGGTTGTTGGCACTACAGCATTTGGTATGAGAGTTTTTGTGGTGCAATTATTGTCAGAGATGAAACGAATTTAGAATTCTGGGGTCACTGGATAACCTTTGAAATGAGTTGCCTAAGCAACTATTATGAGATCATAAGAAATCAGTTTCAGTTCTTTATTCAGAGCTTGAAAAATTCTGAAAAATATGCCGAATCTTTCGAGATGGATACTCTCAACAACAATAAATCAATATTATTAAGCAACCAGCGATGATAAGAACGATTTTAAAAATTAGACATACATATTTATGTGAGATTTAGACCGGATAATCGCTTACGCTGTGAGATCTTCAGACATTTTTTTTTTATGTATTGAACTTTTTATACTCCGAACATCCTTTCTAGATGACTATTATCATTAAGAACAGCCGTAGTATACATGTGACCTGGTCTACGAAAAGGGGGCTTAGGTGTCAAAAAAAAAATAAATAAATAAAAAAAAAATAAAAAAATAAATAAAAAAAAAATAAAAAATAAAAAAAAAAAATAAAAAAAAAATAAAAAATAAAAATAAAAAATAAAAAATAAAAAAAAAAAATAAAAAAAAATAAAAAAAAATTGAAAAAAAAATTATTTTTTGACACCTAAGCCCCCTTTTCGTAGACCAGGTCATATATACATATTTCTCGGTATACCGATTGTTTTGAACTAAAGACAAAGCTTCAAAGCTCACGGAAATCAGAAAAGAATATAACTTAAGTAATTCCTAATGACAGTTCATCAAAAAATACCGCGAAATGTTTCTTAGAAAGTATCCACCTCCACCTTCAAATGCAATCAATTTACTAAAAATGAAAAATCATGAAAAAGTTCAAAGAAAAATTCGGTCGGAATAAGTCTAACACTTATTAAACCTTGTTAGGCGTACTCCACATGTAACGAAGTTCGGAGAAAGCTCTACAAATTGTATAAACCGTCATAAAAAAGTCTGAGTTAACACATTCCCACCAAGTGATCGAGATGGACCCGGATTTCAGCCAACCAAAGGCGGCCGAATCGGCAGAATTCTACAAAATTGGTGAAGAAATATTATTAGCTGATACAACAACAACCAGTAAGTTAACTAAACTAGTGAACTTCTCATAGCAACACAGTTACTCTCTTCCTTTCAACATATTTCGCAGTTTCGAAAGAAAGATCGAGGTAATATTGCGAAGCAGTCAAAATATTATAACTATTCCCGCCAACTCAGCGCAGCTCAGAGTTTGGATTTGTGATTATCTACATATTTCTTTATTCCAATCGAAAGCAATGTGTAGCTTCCTAAAGACAAAAAAGGAAGCAGACAAAAAGGAAAAGTCGGAGTCGGAGTCGAAAGACGATCGCGATTTGAGTTTCCGTCACTTCCACTAAACTGCTCAACACTGAAGTTAAGAACACAAGTTCAGTTGAACAAATTCTGTTATTTAGCGTCACTTTTCTCGAGGTTATAAAGGAAATTCTTCAAAGTCCACGGACTTTGAGGCTATGACGGAAATCTTTCAAAGTCAATGGACTTTAAACTATGAAAATATTTTCAGACTGTAAAGGAACTAGTACGAAACTAAAGAAATCAAACATTTCGCAGCTGGAATCCGGAATGGCTGGGGTAGTTTTGACGTTCTAGTACAACAGGTCAGTTGACTGGAGGTTGCTTAGCTTATATTTCCTGAATACTTAGTTTCTGAAAATACACGCTCTCTCTTCATAATAAAGCATTTGCTCTAGACTATCTGTTGAAATTTCTGTATAATCTTAAGAACAGTTCTACAATTTCTTAACCACACATTAGCTCGAGGGTCCGAGCTTTCCGCGCAACAGGCCACCAACACCACCTCAATTTCCTGCCTTCTCAGAAATAATTAACACTTCAAGCGTGTGTGATGATAGATCTGCCGCCCTTCGCCTGCTCTCAAGGAGCGTGTCAAAATCAAAGAAAAATTTAAATAAAGCGACACTCAACAAAAGAGCTGAACGCGGTTAAGCAGAGTGTTGAATGTGTGCGCCCACAAATTATGCTATCAACATGTTGCACGCCCTCTCTGCACCAAAATGTGTGGAAGACATAGAGAAGAAGCAGAAAATAAGCGCTCAGCTCAAATTACCAATAACAATTATCTAATGCAACAAGTGCAACAACAATTATGTAGTTCGTAGAATCCACAGAATTACTTAAAATGCAATTATGACTTTTTTCATCGGTGGTTTTCAATGAGTACACCAAAATATCAAACCAAAATCAGTGAACGCAGATGTACTACTAGTAAATGTGGTAAGGTATATATAGCTGCACCGTTGAATTACCCGGAAAATCAAAATTGAAAAATTATGAGCGATTGCACACCGAATAATAGCAACAACAACAGCCATGAACGGCAACTAAAATATTAATAATGAGAAAGCAGACATGGATATAGTATATAGTAACTACAGTAAGCCACAAAAGTGAGTGCACAAGCAGAAAGTGAGAAATTCGTAGCATAGAAGATAAACCATAGAGATTTCCTCCGGTAGAAGAACTACGGTAGTTCGAAGGTAAGGAAAACGTTGGATTTTAATCAAAGGTTCTGGAGACGACCTTCTAGTTCTTTTCAGGTAACTAGTGTACTATGAGACGTAATATTTGCTCTGCAATTGTGAGCAGCTTCTGTGAGACACAAGCCAAATAGTATTTATAAAGCCAGCTTCGAACCATAGAAAGATACATTGGGTAATCAACCAAGAAGTCTGTCAGAAATCAGTATTCTTTCAGCTTTTAAAGTTTTCAATATTTCTACGTGAAAGTGATACGTAGTATACAGTAGTACGGACAATGGAGTTGGTGCGGGGGTATACTCTTTAAAGTTAGGCATCAGGCAGCCTCTTAAGTTGCCGGACCACTGCAGTACATTTCAAGGTAAAGTCTTTGCTGTTGCAAAAGCCGCGAAGCTAGTGTCTAATGCACCAGCAGGCAATTCCAGAGTCAACATTTACGTAGACAGCCATGCAGCAGTCCAGGCAGAAACCTCGTATCGCATATGAGTCAAAAATGTCTTGGAAAGCAGGGCAGCAGTGGAAAGTATTGCCAGAAACAAGCAGCTTACTACTGAATGCCAGGCCACAAAAGCATTGAGGGCAATGAAATAGTGGACGAAATTGCCAAGAATGGTGTACAGCTAAAACCGAAAACGTGATCAACATTGGAAAACTCAAGCTTTATCTAAAGGACGAACTGGACAGAAGCATGTTAAAGAAAATCGAAATCCGATGGAACGAGCTTACTGGGCGCAAAACCATAAAAATCATGTGCAAAACGTTCCGTTCCATAGACTGTAGGAAAATAATCGGAATAATAACTGGTGACTGTTTGATGGCGACACACGCCCACAGAATGGGGCTGACAGATCGAGAAGACTGCAGGAAATGTGTAGAGCAAGGCACCAGGGAAACAGTGGATCATCTTTTGTGCACTTGTTCCGCATTGGCAAGACGCTGTAAGCATCTGAGGTCCCACAGTATGATACACTGAAGAAGGTAAAAGATAGTGAAGCCGCAGATTCTGTTAAAATTCGCGTCAAGTGCAGGCATCCTAAAGATGTCATTCCTCTTGAACCTACGTATATTAACTGAACTCCATCTGGTATCGCAAAGGACCAAAACTGGTCTATATGTGGCTCATAACATAACCTAACCTAGTATAATGCAAAAAACTGAAACCGATTTCGCTAATCCTATTTATCATGGTTGCAGTCCACACTCTATTCATTTACGACTGACTTGACTATTCGAATATTGTGGTGACTCGTGAGCGAATAGAGTGTAGACTTCAACCAAAAATAAAGGTTTATATTTTCCAACGAAAGCTGAAATATATTCAATCTGCTCGCGTTACTAGACTAAAAGCCCATTTAAGACTTTAGGCAGTAATGATATCGGAAACCGGTGCGAAAACTCCGGATTGGGTTTTAAAGAACTAAGTAAAAATGTTCCAAGTGTTGGTTTTGAAATTATTTATACTTTCAAACAAGATTCTCAGGGTCTGAGTTATCATCCCACTGCTACTCGAAAGCGCTGGAATCATACAGTCCTAAACTATCAGAATTTGTTCGCAGCTCGAAATGAAAATCAATTTTATAGAGCCGGTTTTAAGTGCAAATAAGCACCACTCTACAAAATTTCTGAAGGTCGGTTTCGACAGGTTCCTAATTAAAAAGGACCACGTAGCATTCCTGATAAACCAATTCTGCACTTCCTTAATGTCGATACTTCGTTACTGTGCTCTCTGACAGCCTGTTATATAAGAAAATGATATTCCTCTATAGGTAAATATACTTTTGCACGTGACTGTAGTATGAGTCTATACGCGTTTTGTGCGCTATATTTTTTGCTGTTGTTTTTATTATTGTAGCTGTCAGCCAGCGGACAAGTGCGCGTCGCAAGTATTTAAATGCCCACCTCAGCTACTAATTACTACCAGGAAAAGCCCTTGAAATTGACGTTTCCATTTTGTGTTGCTTTAAATGCAGCAGCGTTTGGTTGTTCTTGTTGTTGCACGACACAATGCAACACCTCACAACAACAACAACCAATTACTACTTCCAGTACAAGTTATTGTTGTTGCAGCGTTGCAATCATTGGCTGCGTGGGGGAACAGCGTCGCACGAAAATGACTCGGCGAGTGTGCGTTGATGTGGGGTTACAATGCTGTGAACTTGAGAACTGTTGAAAACATCATGACGCTGCAAAAACAAAAACAACCACGTCGAAACGTCAAGTGTCGAAAGTAACACCAACAACAACAGTCCACAAAAATCAACAAGCTTAATAAGAACTGCCACAGCGTTCTTCTCGGAGGTACGTAATTTTAACAGTAACAAATTTGAACGAGTTTGAGAACTGTTGTAAGTATTTACAGGGGTATGTAAGTATGTACAGTTAATCGAAATAAGTAAGTATGTACAGTTAATCGAAATTTGGGATAAGACTGTTCAAGTCGCTCTAACACTGCTAGCTACTAATGTCTTATATTTGAGTAAAGTAACCTGGTTATGACCAAAACCAGAAGGTTTCGTTAAATGACTCTAATAGATTAATCTAACATATTTTTTGTATTCCAATCCAATCATGATCCAACGACATAACTTGAGGCTAAGCAAAATCGTACGAACTAAAACTGGATTGGAAGTGAACCCAACATCTCGCTCTACTGCAGGCTCAGAACAAATTTTATTCCCTCGAATGATCGAAGGGTTTGCTTGTTAGAGCGTTGATAACCCTTGGCCGTCTGAAAATCCGATCCAAGGATATAACTTGGGGCTTAGCAGAATCGTACGAATCAGAACTGGATTGAAAATGGACCCAGGTCTTGCTCTCTTGCCCGCTTAAAACATCTTTATTATTCCCTCCAATGCTCGAAAGATTGGCTTGTTAGAGCGTTGACAACCCTTGGCCATCTGAAAATCCGACCCACTGACATAACTTGAGGCTTAGCGAAATCGTACGAACCCGAACTGGATTGAAAGTGGACCTAGAATGTTTCTCTCATCCAGGCTCAATAAACCTTTACTCCCTCCAATGCCCAAAGGGTTGTGTTACCTAGACCCGACTGTCGTGGGAACGACAATGAATTGTGTATGGTGTACCGTAACTTACTTATGCTTATCCTATATGAGCTTCGGGTGATATACAAACATATGTATTTCGTTATCTTCCAACCCTCCGTGGAACTTTGAAGGTCGGAAATTTTGTATATTTCTGCCTTTTTTTACTCTAGTTTTTAATTTTTCTTTCACTTTTAGTACCTACGCACCCTACCCAATCCGAATAGATACACCACAATTCCGGGACCTTTACCCTTACCTTTGGGAAACGAGATGTTGTGGAGTGGAGCCAGGAATTGCAGATGTTAGCTGTTATTTGGTCGCTCCTATACCATTAGAAACCCATAGAGGTCATCAACACGATACTGAATAAGACCAAATGCAACTAGTCTCTGCAATTTGCGAATTTAGAAGTTTTAAAAGAAATCTGCTGTCTGGAGTCGTTGCAGAACATAAATACATGAGATCAGGTAACGGTTGAACCATTCCACGTGTACTTTAAAATAGGTTTGGCGAGATGGTTGCAGCCAAAGTCTGTTCCACATGTAAGCGTGGGATGGATCGAAACAGAGAAGTTATGTGGCTATCAACTGTAGATACCGATCTTTACAGTCTCCTACTTATATACTTTATAGTTCAGGACCCTACCAGCATATTAGGTTGTCAAAAAAGTCTTGCGGTATTTTCGCTAGTTGGCGCTGAAAGCGCGTAGTTCTAGTTTTATTCGTCGCATCGGGTCATGCTATACCTTTTTGGAAAGCTCATTTCACGCGCTAACACGTGTTTGATTGATTGTCGTTTCTTTTGAGTCGTTCGTGAGATATAGCGTCGCAAACATGGAGCAAAATAAAGAGAAAATGCGGCATATTTTACAGTACTACTACGATAAAGGCAAAAACGCATCTCAAGCCGCCAATAAAATTTGTGCAGTTTATGGACCCGATACAGTTTCCGTTTCCACCGCACAATGATGATTTCAACGTTTTCGTTCTGGTGTAGAGGTGGTCGAAGATGCGCCACGCTGCGGAAGGCCTGTCGGCGAAAATTGCGATGAAATCTCTGAATTGGTCGAAAGAGACCGGCATAGTAGTCATCAAACCGTTATAAACCATTTGAAGAAGCTTGGAGTCACTAAGAAGCTCGATGTATGGGTGCCACACGAATTGATTCAGTAAAAATACCGCAAGACTTTTTTGACAACCCATTATTTTATAAACTCAAAACAACAAAAACTCCACTAAAATTATAAAAAAAAAAAACATTAATTTGCCACACTGTGCCTGCTACACACGACCAGCGCCACAATGTCCTCCTCAGCTTGGCTCGCCTGACACTGGTTGCGGTCTTTGTGGGCTAACGTTGCCGACGCTTGAACGAATATAAATATAGCAAAGTCATCATTGCCAACAGATTAAGGTACTTGACAATTATGAAGAACAATAACAACAACATAAGTATACAAAATAAAAGAAATATTAATAATTTTCTACGAATTGATACCAATTTGAAGTGAGGCAGCCGAACGAACTCCACACGCGCTGCATAAAAGCGACGAAAGAAAGCTCTGCAATGCAAAAACAAGTCACAAGTGGTAAGTGTATTGCAACGTAGAACGCCTGATAACCTATAGTATTTATAGATATACATATGCTAAGTTGTTTGATCTGTCGTCGGCACATTTGGACGAGATAGACAGACAAGCAAACTGCACGTCGGTCATACGTCATTTTACTGTGCGGCAGACAGCATTGCGTCAAGTGGCAAAATCACACATCAACACCCTGCTCGGCTTTTTACTGCAGACCGCTCACAAAATGGATTTATGTTGCATGAGAAACTACCTCGCCAACACGTCTGCCTACTTGTCTTCCTATACATACATATGCTATATAGTATATACATATGTACACATGTTCTATATATATATATTATGTATGTATATAGATATAGCAATGCAAGTGTGCTTGCATTGTTGCAAGATGACTACACAATAATTGAAATCTGTTACCCACTTATACTCAACCACATACATCCGTACAGAGTGAGGTATATCTTTATTCCCAAGCTGCTTTGCCACCACCACAGTCGTTGACATACCTCAAGTGGGCATTTAACTCTACCCTTTCCTTATACACTTCCCTGCCAATCACTATGTCTTTTCTTCCTTCATTTCATTTTGTATTTTTATATTTCTTCATTCATTTGAAATTCATCGTAGAAAATTAGTTTCACAGAATTGGCACTTTTGTGGCTTCAAGCTACGAAAACCCCGTATGTTTTCATTTTACTGCTTTATCAGCAGATTTTTGTTAAGCGCTTTTGTGTTTATTTAATTTTTTTTTTCGATTTTCTTATTAACTTGTTGAGTTAATTTTGATTAGGGCTAAGTGGGTTGTAAGCCGTTTGGTGTATGCTACCTTTACGGTGAAGAAGATGCTGACATTTGAACTCAGATAACAGCTAAAAGAATAAAGACTTTATGGCTTAGGTCTGGATGGTCGAGTTTCAACGTAATTTTAGCAGAAGTCTTGTTTGTAATTCCAGTGAATCTGAAATAAGTTGAAACTGTGCTGTCATTTAAGCAAATCTGAAGTAAGTCGAAACTGTGCTGCTTAAGACCACACAAACGACTATCTGTGATTTCGCGGAAAACTCGGTTATTTATTCGAACCCCTGTGGAACCCCCAGAGGTGATCTATTGACTGATGTCCACAGCATACTGAGATTATGGAGGGAGCACGTTTCCAGTCTACTGAATGACAGTCAAAGCATAACACCAGGAGATGGTGTACCCGATTCCTCAATCGATGTCGATGGAGCGGACGTTCCATTGCTCGACTATTAAGAAGTTTGAATAGCAATTACCCGTCTGAAGAACAAAAAAAGCGTAGGGGCCCGATGGATTGCCGGCCGAGCTATTGAAATTCGGCGGTGAAGTACTGATAAGAAGTATACATCAGCTTTTTTGTGGAATATAACCGGGCGAAAGCATGCCCGACGATTGGAGTTTAAGTGTGTTCTGCCCAATCCACAAAAAATGATCCCCAATCTGCGCCAATTACCGTGGGATAAGCCTTCTTAACAGCGCATATAAGGTTCTATAGATTATACTGTGTGAGAAATTAAAGCCTACCGTCAACAAACTAATTGGACCTTATCAGTGTGGCTGCATGCCTGAAAATCAACAACTGACCAGATATTCACCAAGCGTTAAATCTTCAAAATGACCCTTGAAAAGAGGATATACACCCTCTAGAGTCCCCTCTCGACGAACAAACACTAAATTCAGTCACTCATCATCCCCTTGCTACTGTATGGTGCAGAGGTATGGACTATAACAACATCTGATAAGTCGGAATATTTATTGTCCTTTGTTTGGTCATGTCGTCCGAATGGAAGAAAACACTCCAGTTTGAGAGTATTCGGCGCAGTACGCGCCGGAAGAAGCAGAGGAAGAGGAAAAACTCCACTTTGTTGGAAAGACCAGGTTGAGAAGGACCTGGCAACATTCAGAATTTCCAATTGGCGTCAAACAGAGAAAAGGAAGAACGACTGGCGCGCAGTTGTAAACACAGCTATAACCGCGTAAGCAATGTCTACGCCAATTAAGAAGAAGAAGAAGTTGTAATAGTTGTGAAGATCGGGCTTTGTAAAGCTCAAACTAAAGGAAAGATTTCATATATCATCCCAGAGCAAGCGGAATAAAACTAAGAGGAATGTCTAGTTTTACAAGTCCATGTATCAATGTATTCCTCCCTGCGAAACCGATATCGAACGAATAAAAAAGTAAAGTTAAGCTCCATTGTCGGTATTTATCGTATTATTTATCCACTACCATAGAGTTGAAAATTCAGTAACTCGTTTTAGAGATTTCAAACCACTGAGGTTTTCTGAGGTTGAAAAACTGCGACTGTGGGCATCCAGTTATAACGAGTTTCTCTGTACATAATAGACTCTGACACACCAAATATCCAGACTGCCATGAGGAATCTCTTCATAAACCATAGTTTTGAGTAGGAGAACCAACTGGGTATCACTTTAGTAGTGAGTGGATTTGGATTGGGTGCTAATTGACGCTGAATATTTCACTGCTGAGCTCTGAACTTGCTAAGACTAGAAACTCAGACGTAGTTGTGCGATCATTGCAAATACAGAGAGGTCTCATCTACAAACAAACGAACTAAGAGCGTCGAAGCAAATATATCGAAGCCAGCCACTTATGTACACATACGCTTACATTTGCATACATGCGCAAAAGCTGATTGCTGTGCGTGTCAAAACAAATGTAAGTACCCCTGCCATTGCATACATACTATACATATGTATCTATGTATGCAAATTACGCCCAGAGCCTACATAACCCTGCCTTCGAGTCGTGTTGGTTTTACGCCACTGACAATACAGCGACATATACACAGTTACAGCACCTCATATATCAGTAGTAACTGGCAAACAATGAATTTTGCCTTTACGCCCTGCCCGAGACCCATGTCGCACCCTGCTTTGCAGCACAGCGGTTTGTGCACTGAGCCCGAACCAAAGCTCGTATTGATTTTAATTGAAAAATTGTTAATTTTCCATGCCAACATCAGCACAATCAACGACGATTCGTTCGTAGCTTATAAGCCACACAGACACGACAGTGGAGCTACGCACATGTGCCGCCACAGCACGCACACATGGTGATGTTTGCTGCGGCCGGTGCTGCTACTGCTCCGTTGCTATGGGTGTGTGGCAAGTGCACTTGTGGCTGTTTGTGGTGTGTCTGGTTAATTATGTTCGCTTGTGTTGGCTGCTGGTTTTCCATTTTGGTTTTCAACACTGCCTCGCGCTACCACCGGAAACTCGGTAGCCCTTGAACATGCGTGGTTGCCAGCAGGCAGCACACTCCGCCCTCTGGTGAAAAAGTCTTTGTTTATCGCTTTTGTTTTTACTCGATTTTCCACTTTTAACACTTAAATACTTATAGCAAATTCTGAAGTTATGCGTGTGTGACTATTTGTTGCCTACATTTGTGCGCGGCGGCTGGGCAAAAATCTATACAATTACCGTATTTTGTAATTTAAATTCATTTAGCAATTTTTGCTTGCTACTTTTGCTCAGCGATATCGTTTGGTTGGAAATAATTGCACAAAAATATGTGTGACTTTGTAGTTTCCTGCAAAATATTTCGTTAATTTGAAAATTGGTTTATGGAAGTAAATATTTTCATTAAAAGCGGCGCAAGTATCGAATATGTGTTGAATGTTGGAAAATTAGGAATATCAGGAATTATAGGGTCATATTGTTTTCACCGGATTTATCCACCCGTAAAAATAACCCAAAAATTATGGTAATTACAAAGACGCCTATTTTCTAAAAAAATATCAGTCCATTCTAATTAATTAATTTAATATAGTCACCCTTGAAACGAGTTCTACGCAGTATAAAGTAAGTAAGCGAACAAAACTCTTCATAAAATTAGCCCTCATATTCGTGTATTCTGTTAGTTTTTAGTCGAAGATCGTTCCCATGCTGTTCAGATAGTTCTACTGCAAAGAGGGAGTATTTTTGAACTAAAGCGGCAGCAAATTAGTTCTTGCTCGAGAGTTATTGCTAACACCCACTTCATATGTAAGACCCTTGACTTCCTACTCGAGCAATAGCCTGATAAACCACAAACCTAGCTGCTAACCGATTTCTCAGCAATTCAGTCATTACTCAGTTTTTTGGAAAAAACTTCTCGGTAAAAATGTGCAATTTATATATATAGTAAGTCAGTCTTCAGGCAAGTCGCAAGCTCTTTCAGAATGGCATGTGTAGTTTCCACCGATTGGTGTATTTTTTCGATCAAGCTTGTCGGTAAACCAGTTTCATACAATATCATATCGGTTGTTTTATATGCGGCTCCAATATGGATCCAGGCGCTAGGCATCAAAGCATATGCCAGACAAATAAACACACTGCACAGGCTGTCGGCACTAAGAGTTATCAGTGCTTTCCGAACAATTTCAAGTGACGCTGTTGAAGTAATAGCCAGTATGATGCCCATAGACATCCAGGGTGATGAATACGAACGAATTTACAAATTACCAGAGGCATCTATAGGAGCCAAAAGAGAAGAGAGAGTGAAAAGCTTAACAATATGGCAGCAGCGGTGGCAAACCTCACTTAAAGGACGGTGGACCTATAGACTAATACCGGACATCCATTCCTGGATCGACAGACGACATGGGGACCTGGCTTTCCACCTAACCCAAATACTAAGTGGGCATGGGTGCTTTAGAAGCTACCTGTACAGATTCCAGCACGGCATTAGTCCGAATTGTCCGATGTGTTTAGAGTGCTTAGAAGATTCCGAGCATATATTCTTTTATTGCCCTCGCTTTTAAAGTACAAGGGAAAAACTTAAAACTACACTCGGTGGTAGTTTTACGGTGGAAAATTTGACGACACTTATGTGCCAGTCCACTGAGAACTGGAATGCTGTCAGCGAAGCGGCAGCGTCAATCATGACAAAACTTAGACAGACATATAGGGTAGAATAGGCGTCCGTCAGTCCGTGCCATAGAGGAGACTTAATTGTCTTATCACTCCCACGAAGTAATACCTAATGAGGTGGTTCCGTGGGAGAGTCTGGGGTTGGGAGTAGGTTAGGTTTAGCGGATTAAAGTTCCGCACTTCGGCTTTTGATGCTTCCTCCTCCTTAAAAGAAAAAAAAAAAATTGTTTGTTCACACTCGCTCAAGAACTCATCTAATTAATGAATATTCGAATAAGCTCAACTGCAAAATTACGAGCCTCACCCCACTTCCGCCTTGCTGTAAAGGGTTTTCGATAGGACCGTACCTAAGTAGACCGATAGGGATAGCCAACGACGTCATATTTTTCCGCTTTTTTGACATTTCTCTTTAGTAAGCTTTGCCATTTCATCATGGAAAGATAAACGATTCAACAACGAGTCGAAATTATTCAAATTACTACCGAAATTCAGAGTAAGAGAGCGGGGTTTTCAATAAAATCGCTCCAAAGTTTTTTAAAATAAAACTAAAACGGTTTGAGATATCAATGAAATTCTTTATTCTTGTGAAAGTACATTCGTACGTACACCATGAGTCACCATTGCATCCCGAAAAAATTACGTTTTGGTGCGTTTTATGGGTCGGCGGCATCATTGGGCCGTACTTCTCACGTTTCTGTGAATGGAAATCGCTACCGCTCAATGATAACCAAATAGTTTTCGCCCGAATTGGATGATATGCACTTGAACAATATGTGGTTCCAACAGGGTGGCGCCAGAAGACCATTCTCAATGCGACGATCCAACAAGCTTGACATCAACTCACTTAACAACTTCTTTTGACATTTCTTTACGTATTTTTTTTAACCATATCGTAATAAAAGCTAAAAACTTAGATGGACCCGGTTCAGTTATACAGTGCGACAACAATAAGTATGTAGAATGGTAGCGAAGAACTGAAAGTCAACAAGGTTTGAGGAACTTTTGGGAATTACTCAATTATAAAAACTTGATCATGGCAGTGGGGTCTACGTAACCGAAACGGACTTGGATATTTATCCGTCCGACTAAGGAGTGTTAGCTCGACAACATCCCTCCAAATTACGCTACATCAATAACAACAGTACGTGAAACGATGACAAAGGCGAAAAGCCAATGCGACTTTCAGAACCTTCAAAAGTTAAAAGCAAAAGTTCTCAGCCCAAAATGAGCACGTAAATACGTATTTGGTGATGGAGAGCTAACGTGTCTCGTTCGGAGGACTCTCTTATGACTACATCTTTATATAGGGGGGCCATCTAACGTTTTAAATTTGTATTATCTATATTTCGACATTGGAAACGTCAAATACCATTCGGAAAGTGACAGAGATTCAGTAAAAAGTCTAAAATATACCAAATGGGCCGCTATTTACTATTCTACAGTTCGCAGATTGGGCAGAAGATCGTTTGACCGAGGATGGTCAATTTTACCGAAAAATCATCTTTTCGCACGAAGCTCATTTCCACCTCGATGGTTACGTTAACAAGCAGAATTGTCGCATTTGGGGCACAGAAAACCCGCTCGTAATCGTCGAGAAGCTAATGCACCCAGCCCGAATCACTGTATGGTGCGGATTTGGGTCTGGTGGAATCATCGGCCCATTTTTCTTCGAAAATGAAGAAGGAACCGCAACCATCAATGGTGAGCGATATCGCGCAATGTTAACTGAATTTTTCTTCAAGCAAATTGAAGAGGAAAACTTGGACAACATTGGCTCCAGCAGGACGGCGCTACGTACATTACAGCAAACGCTACCCTCAATCTTTTACGCCCTATCTTCGAAATTTAAAATTTTATATGGCCCACCCGATATAAGTTAATTTATAAAAGGAAGAGACTTTAGACTAAATTATAGTTTCGTTTGATTCGTAAGCAACAAATCCTTTAGTTCAAGTGATAGATATTTTCTCTATTTCAAACTGGTTACGAATCGATATGCGAAACCATCTTAATGAGGAAAATGAGGTTTACAACCATACGAAAGTAATCAGCAGCCCTCCAGCAAACTAGTAAGTAAAAAGGTTAGGACTCCAAGTCCTCATCGGATGCAAAATAGAATTCGAACTAAGAAAAGAAATAGATAGTAGCCATACAAGTATATCGGTGCTATAAATCATCGTGCTGAAAAAACGAAGCTAACAAAAGTTTAAAACTGATAAGAGGCTCATCAGATCATATTAGCCAAATGGAACCTTTTGCAAGTGTTCTTTTATTTTTTTAGACTTCGGGACTTGAAATTTTAATTCAAAAAAGTGATACTTAAACTTTAAAGCTGTTGTATATAGCTTATACTGAAAACTGTTCTTCATAAATCAAGTTTTTTTTTTCAAATACTTAAATTTAAAGTGGATGGATGAGCGGGTAGAAGGCCGAAGAACAGTTGTCAATAAATTCACAATAACCATTAAGCAACGGACTACCTCCTTACAACAAAAATGATGAGAACTTATATATGAAATTCTCTTTAAACCCGCTGACTTGGCTGTCGCACATCATTAGCGCTGCCAATACAAATGCCAAGCATTCCGAACTTACACGTCCTTCTGCACATATGAATGAATGCGTTCTAGGACCTCTATGGCAATTTATAGTAGAGCACACTCGACAACGACGCCATAACAGCACCACTGATGTACAAACAGACATATATGTATTTATGTATGTTTAAGTAAGTGAGGCGCTCATAAGTTCGTAGAATGAGTTGAACGTGAAGTTGACTACCGACCGCCGTCTACCGCCACTCGAAAATTCCTTAAGGGTGGCAATTTCGCAATTTATGGCTGGTAATCGCGCGTTGTGATGTCCTGTCAGCGAACGCGAACAAATACACACGCACACGCGGTTAATATATGGCATACGCCAGCGAAGGGGTAGCGCGGTTGCAGGAAAGCGTCAGCCATTAAAATGCTTAATTATAAATTCGCAAACGCAGACAAATTTTTTTTTTTTCATTTTTTTTACACTTTCCACTGTGCTTTCTTGTGACTTAAAACCTAATAAATGCAACCATGTTGAGTACCGTTCGACCAGTCTGCCGCAGTGGTGCGAGTAAACGCCACGTCATCGTAATTAAATAATGAAGACATTGTTTGCACAAATAATGTGCGCGGAAGCCAGTGTGGAAAAAGGGAAAATACTGTATACAGACGTCCCTCCATTTCTCAGCTCTACTATAGGGGCCGTTTTGCAGAATAATTTGCTTGGGCGGCTAAGGAGACCAAAGCACTCAAAGACTATCTGAAGATTTGCCGCTGAAAAGAAATCAAAACTAAGGTTTCCCAAAGTATTAGAGCGAAATATGGATTTCTTCTAGATCGCCGCTAAAGGCTTTTGAAGAAGCTCGAGTTGTGCCTTCAAAAGGAGTTCACAATCACACACGGCATCATATTTAGTTCACAATTGCTTGGAGAAAAAATTGTCGAATAAGCGTTAGACTATAACAGAATTAATAGAAATCGCTCAACTTAAGAATTTGCAGGGTTTTATGGACTAATCCAATCCCTGTCAAACTACCGAATTGGGCCAATGAAATTGCTTGGAAATTGTACATACACTCACCCTCTACTTGACAGATACACGAGCTGAAACTCTTCAAGGAAATATAAATATTAAGAATTTCGAGACTAATTGAAAAATAATAAGCCTGTTCCACCAGTTCGTGCAAGCGGTTCTAAAAATCTGAACAAATATTTCGAGATTTGACTAGTTTATATGGGTAAACGGAAAAAAATGTTGGTTGCAGAGCTGACATGAGTTTTTGGGGTTGCCACGATTAGATGATGAATCTTACGAGCATTTCAGCGCAAGCCTTTCTGCTGTGACTCACTTTTTTATGGAGCTGAGGTACAACTTTCGACCTTAATTGGGACTTGCCTTAAGGACCGTAAATCCATTTAGCCGTTAGATAATTTATCAAAAAATTAAAGACGTAAGACCCAGCGATATCTGCCGAATTCATTCGAGAGTTTATGCTTTCCTACTTCAGAGCCCTTATTTGCAAACCCAATCTTAAGCTACTAAGTTATATAATTTATAACAATTTACAGGAAATGTTGAAAAAGCATTTTGCTGCTTGGCAACTCCAAACTCCAAATGAGTCCTCTTAAAGAAATAATGAGTTAATTTTTTCAGAATTTTTGCATAACAATATGAAAAATCCATTACGAATACAAAAGCGACCAAATAGCTGACAGACTGATTAACCATTTACTGCGCACATGGCAAAAATATTTCTCCCCTTCCACCGCCCACTGTTTTATACACTTTTATAGGTACAACGCTTTTTTCTCCCTCTCTCTCTCACTTGCTTTTGCTTTGCCACACCTTCTCACTCACATTAAGTGGCTGCATCTCGGATATTTTTTGTGCTCAAGATGCTTCAATGGCTGTGAAATTGCCTATTAAAAATGGGCGGAATTTTATGCATATCGTTGCAAGAGAGAGAGTGAGGCGCACATATCAAGATGAGAGTGTACATACATACATACCTAATTGTTAAGGCTTCCGAATATATTTTTTATGTAGGTAGTGGCATGCAGTTGTTGCCATTGTTACCTTGAGAATGAGTGCAGTTATGTGCAACTGGTGTGAATACGTAATATACTCAAGCTAGTACAACCTTAATTACCGTACACACCCCTAAACGAGGGCAGGAAAAAATATGTATGCAATTTTGGTGTTGTAATTCTAAAAAATTTTTGAATGCATCAGTCATATTGAAACTTGAAAACTCGACTGCAAAAAATTTAAGGGGTATTCTAGTCTAGAAATTTAAAAAAAAAATCGGATTTTTTTTATATTTTCAAAGTTTAACTATTCAAGAATATGTGTACAAGAGGATTTTTCAAAATTCAAATAATTTTCGGAGATATGGGCATTTTTCTGACCCGGTATCCAAACTGGTTCAGCCGGAACGCGCAACTTTAAATGCGTTTTTCTCAAAACTGACTTTTTCGGAACGATGCCCACGATTTCTCAGGTTCTACTGGACCGATTTACTTGAAATTTTTATGGAGTCTTCTTTATAGGCTTGTCTATGGTTGGAACCAGGCCCATCCCAAATTTTTATTTTTATTATTTTTAAAAAATTCGAAATAGGCAGAAAAAGTGATAAAAAAAAAAATTTTTTCAGGCAGTCGCCATTTTGTGAAAAAAAACATTTTTCCCAGTTTTTCGTAGTTCCGACCATTGCGACATTATTTAGATTAATAATCTTTTTTTTTTGGTTTCAGATAACTAGGAGGGTTGAAATCAAGGGCATGGTCACGTGGAAATTTTTAGAGACCCCCCACTCCGTCAGCTCATAATTTTTGAAATTTTTTACTTTATTTTAGTTTTTAATTTTTTTTCTGTACTCTTCAAAAATTAATAAATAATTAATAATAAAAAATGGATAGTAAAAATATTAATTGCCTTTTTTTACGACACTTTAAAAATTACCTGAAATGCATGCTTCTAGACTAGAATACCCCCTTGAACTTATCTATGACTTCAACCACTTATGAATGAGGTAATATGAGAACAAAATTTTAAAAGTTAAATGTTTTGTCTCACAGCCTCAAATTTGTATTAACAAACTAAAAAAAGTATTAAAGTATTAATTTTATTTTTCGGTCGCATATGGATTTTCACACACTGTTCGATAGAAGACCCGATAACATCGACTCTTAACCTGCCAGAACTCTCATTATACTGCTACAAACAGAAGTTCTTCACTGAAATTAATATATTTTAATTGTATGTTACTTCGTTCTAAAGGCTTCAATAGGAAGAACAATCCAAGCAGTTGAATGAAGAATCCTTTCATAGCCCAGCATGCGCCGACCGAACGCTTCATAGAGAAAAAAAAATTCTTTCACTCTGGATTGGACATGAAAACTTAATGGTCCATCGGCGGAAGCTCTTTCATAGTCGAGAGTTTTTAAATCATACAAATATTAAAAAAAAGGGGGCGGGCAAGATATGTATCTGGGCCGAAGTGCAGCACATTACAATATTGAATAACAATTTAAAAAAAAAAGTGCAAAAAATGGACTACTACTTCCCAAAAGGATGGTAGTACGGCAATGTACGGCAATGCTTTTGGGTTTTGACGAGCTTCAGACGACATACAGCGCTTATAGATTCTCAGCTTACTTGAAATACCTCTTTAAAAGAGAAAGCAGTGAATCTGGTTCGATTCAGAAAACCATACCACATTGAAAAAAATAATAAGAAAAGACTCAGCAATCATTATTGGATAATATTCGACCGAATAGACCACGTTTAGCTCTCAGATGTAGAAAATATAGCAGTCGTAGCTGAGAGTGTACACGAAGACTGTGGAGAGTCGATTCGGCGCCGTTCGCAGTAACTCGGACTGACTTATGGAACGACTTGACGCATTTTACGTCGAGATCTTGAATTGAAAGCGTACAAAATACAGATTCTGTAAGAACTGAAGCCGCTCGGAGATCCGTTCCAAGAAGATCTGTTCGAGGCAAATTTTGTTCAGCGATGAGGCCCATTTCTCGCTCAATGGAATGAAGAGTAACCAAAAATTTTATCACAAAAACAACGGTTTGGTGTGGTTTGTGGGCCGGTGGTACCATTGGTCCATATTTTCTTCACAATAAAGCCGTTGAGAACGTAACTATCAATGGCGACCGTTATCGCACCTTGGTAACCAACTATTAACCAACTAGATGCCTGAAATTGAAGCTCGTGATCTCGACAACATTTGGTTTCAATAACACGTCGTCACTTCCCACAACAATGCACGAATCAATGGAATTAGTGAGAGAACACTTCGGTGAGCAGATAATATCACGTTTTGAACTGGTCGATTTCTGTGGGGATATGTAAAGTCTAAAGTCTCTGCGGACAATCCGGGGACAAATAAATGTCAAAGAATATTCTTTCGAATGATAATAAAAATTCTCTCGAATGATAAAAAAAATAAATCTGAAGTTTCTGTGTTTTTTCTTTAAAAAAAGTAGGGTAGCTCGAATTGAATCACCTTATAGTAAACGGGTCATTGAAAATTGGACTCACCGGATAGACTATCTGAGACGTAGCCACAGCCAACATTTGAAAGAGATAATCCTCAAAATATAAATGTCAAAGAATATTCTTTCGAGTGACAATAAAAATTCCTCAATAAATTTGGAGTTTCTGTATTTTTTTTTTTTTAAAGTAGGGTAGCTCGAATTGGATCACCTTGTAGTAAGTCAGAAACTAAAATTCACTGTTTAATTATATTTAGTTGGCTTTACTACTCACTATGAGACGCACTGAAATCGTTAAAATTTCAATAAATTCAATATTTTGTTATGGCATTTACTTTCAACACACCAAATTTTGAACTTTCAAAATCACCGATTATCGTAGGCCACACACTTTTATTTAGCCAACCGCGCACACCGTTGCAGGAACGTAATATCACAACAAATGCAAATATCAAACTGAATTGGGGTGTGTAAGCGAGCACTCAGCAAAGGGACAGTCGAAAAATTACGAATTACTGCATGCAGTCAAAATGATCTTGGTAAAAAACAAAAAAAAAAAAAAAAAAAAATAGAATATGCTTGAATGTACAATGCATTTTTGCAATGGCCACAGGATGTCGAAAGGAGGTGTGAAAGATCAGCTATGAAAAATCCAAACAAGCGAAGCTTCAAAATCTGAGCAAACAACTGGTGACAAAGAAGAAGCACGGAAACAAATTCACGCAGCATAGAAAAGAAGCGCAGAAAGAACTTGGTATCAGACAAAAAATAAAATAAAGAGAAATAAAAAAAAATAGTTGAAATGAATGCCAACAATAGGATGTGCCACCGAAAGGAATCCTATTCACACCTGCAAGCAAAAATATTTGCAGAAAAAAATACGAAAATATATACATATGTACAGGTAGAATGTTGCTCTCCTGCACTCAAACAAGCTTTCATTGTTCTGAAAGCAAATTAGTCTCAGTTGTATTTTTTATCAACAAAAGTCTCAAATTACCATTCTTCATTACGAAGAATATATATATTTTTTTTTTTTTTGTTTTAAGTTTTCTATGTTTGTACATGAGAGAAGTTTGTAGGAAGTTCAATTTTAATTAACCCGTACCTATCTACAACACGGTAGGTCAGCAGATTTCGGAACCAAAAATTTCTTAACAGCGGTTAGCCGTTAACAAGCTCAGTCAAATCTACAATTGGTCTTCAAACTTTCAGAAAAACTAATAATTTAAGCAATGACCATGGATTAACGCTTGTTTGGCTCCAAAATTTGTAGAACAGAGCGATGACGAAAAACTAAACTTTTACTAATAATACCTCGAAGTGCTTCAAGCAACACACTGGCTTTTAGTAGGCAAGAAACTCATATGAAAGCTAAATCAGTATTTCAAGCGTTCCGACTACTTATGAATTTTTCCGCTATTTTGTGGTTAATCGAACACAGAAGGTCATAGAAAACAACACCGGGATTATGGATAGAGAATCATTGGAGAAAAAAATGCTGTAAAGAATGTTTGCAGAGCACTGGAACGCACTCAAAACCGGATCCGGTAGGAAATGTACCCGATTTCCCGCTCATTCGCTTACTGATCAGAACATATTTCTACACATTGAGTTTTTTGTTGGTGAAGATCACTCAGAAGTAATCGCAAAGTCTCCAACAAGGTACCCAAAGAATTGTTAGAGAGCGAGAGGGAGAAAGTGTGTGATTATGGAGATATTTCGTTCTACTTTCGAGACGTTGGTAGGCTTCTTCACAATGCCAGAACTATTTTTTTTAATGAATCCCTCTCGCTTTCTAACATTTTTCATATCAAAGGTAGTAGAGCTTTTACGAGTATAAAACGGACTCCTTTTTCGTTAAGATTTTGAAGAATAATAGCTTTAAATGGGAAGACACAAGAGCAGCCTAAACGTTACCTCCACGAAAATCTACAGACGAACAACTGTTACATGGGGCTTTTATTGTAAAAAATCATATATGCGGAGCGAGAGATCGAATCGTTACGAGTTCTCGAGAGAAAGGCCCTGCGGAAGATTTATGGTCCTTTGGAAATGGCAACGGAAAATAAAGCACTGGGAGTATTCAACGTAGCATCCGACGGTGAAAGCAGAGGAAGAGGAAGGCCTCCGCTCCGTCGGAAAGACCAGTTGGAGAAAGAACTGTCTACACATGGAATCTGCAATGGACGCCAAACAGCGAAAAAGAATAACGACTGGTACACTGTTATAAACTCTGCTATAATCACGTAAGCGGTGTCTACGCCAATAAAGAAGAAGAAAAAGAGATCGAAGCTCTCTCGACAGCCCAGATCCTACTCGAACACTTCAATACTTATTAAAGCACCACCCATCAATATAAGTATATATCAAGCCTATATATGCATTTAAGAACTCAATACTTAAAGAATATTCGAAGCATATATCTTCGACAGTTACATAAGTATATATTTTATAAACGATGCCAACATGTTTTACCCATAAAATATAAAAAGATGGTACACATTTTCGACTCACCTGTATCCGATCCTCAGGTAACTCGGTTTTTAGCGATAACATTTCTCGTGCATACACATCGGGATAGTGTGCTTCTTTGAAGGCCTCTTCGAGTTTTTCCAATTGATAAGAAGTGAAAATCGTACGACTATGTCGACGTTTCTTCTTCTTTTTCTTGCCACCAAAACCATTTATGCCATCAAGCGTGAAATCCTTGCTCGACAGGGGACCTTAAAAGAGAGAGTTTATAAAAGAATTATTAGTGAAGAATAATGTAAGATGATGGAAGTGAATTTTATACAGTTATATATAGTTTAGCATCCAGCAAAAGTTGGTATAAGGACCTTCTGCCAAGAGTGAATCTTCGTCTGAGCACTTTTTTCAAATACAGAAAAATATAAACTACCAAGTAAAAATGTCGAATCTCTATATTGAGCAACAATATATCCACTTAAGATCCCTTAAACTCTAAACGAATTTTAAATACACAAAAAATGCTAAATAGCCGCCTAAAACGTCTCTCAGAACTGTCAAAAACTCGTCATATTCAAACGGCATTTTTCAAATGAGACCGAATGCAATGCGACATTTGAAGATTTCCAGAGAATAACGAAGATTGTCTAAGCCATACATGCTTAATATATAGTTGGTATACACGAAGTTATCGCATACTCCGTCGGCGCATTTAGCGCAGACAATGGGGTAACCGCCGCCACGCTGTCAATGCGGCTGTCAAATCGCGTGCGTTGACAATTAATACCCACTTTACAAGCTGCATATAATCACAGATGTCATACAAAATGCATGCAAAAATATATACCGTTATAGGCTGCCACAAATATTTCGCAACAGCACTTGGCCTACATGCAGCTAAGAGACTCTGCAACTTTTGCCTTGACAACTTAGAAAAATCATTGCTTATAAACAAAAGTCAGCAGTAATTCGCCACAAACGCTATTTAGTCGACTGAAGTAGGCGGCTGAAGCACCATTTATTATTGCGCCAATACCCGGAAAACGCAAATCACAACATTGTTTTGACTTAGGTAAACGCATCTTCTTCTGCGTGATTTTAGATTTTTGTTTTATTTGTAATTTGATCTGCAATGAGCGCTAAACGAAAATATTTCCACGTAAAATATGCCAATGTGTGGGGTTAACTAAAGTGAGTTTTATAGCGTTTGAGACGCCATGCTGCATGTGTTGCAACTGTTGCAAGTGCATTCTCTTGCATATCGAATTACGTTCCCATGCTTGGAGTGTACTTATCTTGCACGAACTGCAACCACTTAGTGTTTTCCTTACTTCAACTTTTTGTTGTTGCAATATGATCGACCCCTTTACGTTGACTTCGTCGACTTTAACGTTAATTTTTATGTTATTTTTTAATCTTTTGTTTTAAACACTTTGGTATTCGTGGAATTAGTGAGAAGAAATATTTATAGGTTAGGAGAGATTGGTATATCGTTGTGTTTATAAATATATACTGTGTACTATAACTTGTTTAAGGGGGTATTCTACTCTAGAATTTTGAAAAATTCGATTTTTTTTTCATATATTTAAAGTTTAGACCCTTAAGAACATATCCTCCAAAGGATTTTTAGAAGTTAAAATTATTTTAAGAGCTACAGTTACTTTGGTGACTCAGTACCTAGCCCGGTAGGTAGGTAAACTCACTTTTTTAAACGCGTTTTTCTCGAAATAACTTTTTTCCACACGGTACCGGCATTATCTCAAGTTCTATACAACCGATTTACTTGAAATTTTGTGTGAACCTTTTTTATATAATCCTTTATCGTTCCTACCACCATTGTGTCAAAATTTTTGTTTTTAATATTTTAAAAAAATTCAGGAATTTCAAAAAAAGCGTAAAAAATGATTTTTATTTTTAATATTTAAAAAAAATTCAGGAATTTCAAAAAAAAAAAGCGTAAAAAATGATTTTTATTTTTAATATTTTAAAAAATTCAGGAATTTCAAAAAAAGCGTAAAAAATGATTTTTATTTTCAGGCAGTCGCCATTTTTCAAAAAAATTTTTTTTTCGTATTCCCTGATTTAAGGTCTATAACAGCATCCTTACTGATTAAGAATTTTTTTTTGATTTTTTTTTCAGACCACCAGGAGAGTCAGGATCACTGTCACCAGGATGCGCCATGTTTTTTACACTTGTCTCTAAGCCCCCCCCCCTTAATTATTTTAATTTTTAATATTTTTTTGTAAAATTTTTTTCGGTATTCTTAAGATATCGATAAAAAAAAAACACCATAAAAAAACGGATGGTAAAGATATTTTTGTTTTTTTTAAATAAAATTCAAAAAACTGCCCAAAATTTGATTTATAGAGTAGAATACCACCTTAATGCATTTTGTGGATTTTCATAGGCTAGATAACGTTCTACGGCCGATTCTCAAAGTGAGGATCACACCCGAAATGCTTAATACATATCCTTAAGGAGCCAGACAACCCACTGATTCAGTCCTTAATGCATTTTATAGGTTAGATTGCGTTCTACGGCTGATGATCAAAGTGAGGATCACACCCGAAATGCTTAATACATATCTTTAAGGGCCACACAACCTTACTTTTACATTACATGCATCCCTGAATCCACCAAAAATTTGCTTAGGCCTTAGGCCCGCTAGCGCAACTGCATGTTTGAAGATGTAAGTTCCGAGGTGTCTTAGTCTTTATCTCTCAAAGCCGGGATAAATATGAATGAAATGTTAATGAATATAATAATATGAAGATAAGAGGACGAGTAATTCCATATAATTTTTTTTAAAGCAACTTCTACACTGACATCAACTTCGATTTTTAACATTACCGCATGGAGACTACTTGACCAATGATCAGTTAAAGTCCCTATAACGAGGGAAAGGTTCACCCAGCGAAGAGACTAGTAGATTTAGATTTGATTTACTTTAGAACTGCGCAAGTACTTAGATTGTCTATCCTCACAAGGTCATCGATACTTTAAAATTCGCTAAGATTCTCTGAATATGAAAGTTACAAGTGAAGCTTCTTTTTACGGCTCAATTAATCGGTCGTACTCCTTTAAATACTGCAAGGGCAGAATCCATTAAAAGTTTATTTTCTTAAGACATGACGGTTTAACGGTGATGATTATGAGATCAAGCAAAGCCAAGGTAAATAGTCGTACGAGTATATCAACTTTTTAAATTTAATAATCCGACCGCCATCGCATTTGCGAATTTTGCGGAAGAGCGATAAGTCCGGACTTTGATTAATTTGTGAACTATCTTTATTTCTTGTATGATATTCATATCAGTCAGTAAGATGAAGTATGTTTTCGAGCTTAGAAATAACACGGGATTCCTTTCCCACGTCAGTCTGTTCTGCTTAATCGGAATGAACTCGGATTGTTACCAGTACGAGAAATGTCGAAAGAGCCAAGTAAATAAGTAAGTAAAGAAGAAGAAGATAACTGTCAACACAGAGGAAATCCTCAATATGATTCGGGGAATGTTTGCTGAATTAAAAGAATGGCTGCTCACAAGGGAAACGGGGTTTGATAGCCAAATGCTTGGTAGCGTGTAATTGACAGCCGGTGAGTAGACAATGAACTCTACTAACTACCTGCATTTTTTCACACTATCGGTATGGATCCTGGAAATACATATCTTCTTTGCTTACAAACTTTTGCGGTGAAGAGATCTCATCTAGAAGTATTCATTAGAGCTTTTCACTAATCTCTCTGTTGGTGATCTCTTTGCTCTCAGTAAGGCTAGACTCTTTGGCGGTTTTTACGTGCCATTGTCTTATTGGCGTCCAGGCAGTAAGGCTGTGAATCCTACCAGACGCCATCTGCAGAAGCTAAATGGAAGAAGATGAGGCGGAAGCAACTCAATACCTCCTTCTTGACTGTCCCGCGTTTGGGAGGTCAAGACACTTAAACACTTGGGAGTGCATACTTTCAGATATCCCACAGAGCTGGCGGAACCTAAACTAACTTCTTTTGTTTTTTGTTTAACTGTTTTAAACCCGTCGTGATATTCAAAGAGCAGAAGTAGTAGACAACATACATGCATTGTAGAATGAGGCTTTTCTAGTCTTTAGAACGTCTTATTAAAAGCTTTTCAGCAGCCGTTCTCTAACCAATTGCTGACTTTGTAGTGATCAAAGAGCTGCTTATCTTTTCATTGCGAAACTGCGCTGGTCGAATTACCACAACGGTTTTGTTTATGTTTAGATAAAGTAGAATTCTCTCTTTTCGCAGCTTGTTTTTTGATTTTTTTGTCACTCAAGCAGTATACATACTATGCATCCACGTTGAGAACACATATTTTTCGAACTCTTTGAAATATTTCACACACATTTTCACAAAAACGAAGCGCACAAAGCCTTATTATTTCAATATTTATGTTCTCTAATTAAAATGCATAAACAAACACAGAGTTGCAGCGCACAAACACATACAAAATACAACACTACCACGCACGGTTGCATGTGAAAAAGTGTAAAAAGCGAATAAGGCAGCTGAAAAATATATTTATTTATGTGTTTGTAAGAGCAGTATGCAGCTGTGTGTGTGAAATAATATGAATATTCCTCTAATTAACAATTTTAAATAAAACAAGTTAATTTACATTAACAACACACACACATACATACATACGACTGAGAGCGACATATGCCACATTTTAATATTACTTTTTATTGTTGGGCCAGGAAGCGGATGCAAGCAGGATGCTATGTATGTGAGTCTGTATGCGCATACATATGTATGTAGATGTAACAGTGTCTGTATATGTACATATGTCTGTGTGTACCGCTGTGAAAAATTATAACACTGAGGTCACACAGCTCACAAAGTAGCGGAAAGCCACAAGCCGGCTAACGAGCTTCACTACAGCAACACCGACATAAATATGCATAAATGCATGTGTGTGAATTTGCACGCGCACATGCGCACATACACGCCAACAACTGCACATATTAGCAATTAAAATTTTCCTAGTTAATTACTTTAAGCAGCTCAGGCAAGCGTAAATGTATGAGTACATAAATGGATGTGTTGGAAATTTGCGCAGACCGAGCGGCACTAAAATGCGCAAACGAGCACACACAACACAAGCAACACATTTATATTTGCGTATGTGTGCATTAACAGCCACTTGGCGCGTCAGCTAGCTAAAAGGCAAGTAAATATAACACAGTGCTATTGCTGTTGATGTTGTTGGCTAGCTAAAATATGCGCTTAGCTGTGTGGGTGCAAGCAAATTAATATATACATATGTAAGCATATATCTACATACATATGTATATTTATTTTTTATTATTTCTACACAGGTATATGTGCTTATTGACAACGTCAAAGCTGTCAAAATGGCAATGCAGCTTAACGCTGCCACTCAGTGGCAAGAAAGTAGATGCATAGAGGTATACAAACACGTAAACAAACACATAGAAGCATACATATGATTATACACATACATATATACAGTATCATATGTATATACATACACATCTATGTACATACATATATAACATTACCACTGCTTGCGTCCATTGACGAATAAAGGTCATAAATGCACTGTAGTGCAAAAGCATATTAGAACCACGCACCCACACAAGCGCATACACACACATACATCCATACAAATGAAAAAAAAGTTAACTTCAGTTGCACCGCAGCTATAATACCCTACATAGGTGCATTTATAATAGCATGAAAGGGTATAAATGCATCTTCATCTTGATTTTTAACGTTGAGTTTGTATGGCAGCTATATGCTATAGTTGTCCGATCGGCATAATTTCTTGAGAAATTTCAACATTGCCTCAGAGAAATATCCCAGCCAAATTTCGTAAAGATATTTCATCAAATAAAAAAGTTTCGCATACAAGAACTGAATTTAGATTGTTCAGTTTGTATGGCAGCTATATGTTATAGCTGTCCGATCTGAAAAATTTCCTCAGATATTGTAGCGTTGCCTTGGAAAATAATCAGAGCCAAATATCATGAAGATATCTCATCAAATAAAAAATTTTCGCATACAAGAACTGAATTTAGGTTGTTCAGTTTGTATGGCAGCTATATGTTATAGCTGTCCGATCAGAACAATTTCTTCAGATATTGTAGCGTTGCCTTGGAAAATAATCAGAGCCAAATATCATGAAGATATCTCCTCAAATAAAAAAGTTTACTATACAATAACTGAATTTAGATCGTTCAGTTTGTATGGCAGCTATATGTTACAGCTGTCCGATAAGAACAATTTCTGCAGATATTGTAGCGTTGCCTTCGAAAATAATCAGCGCCAAATTTCATGAAGATATCTCATCAAATAAAAAAGTTTCGCATACAAGAACTGAATTTAGATTGTTCAGTTTGTATGGCAGCTATATGTTATAGCTGTCCGATAAGAACAATTTCTTCAGATATTGTAGCGTTGCCTTGGAAAATAATCAGCGCCAAATTTCGTGAAGATATCTCAGCAAATTTAGAAGTTTTTCATACGAGGCCTTATATTTGAAAGTTCAGTTTGTATAGCAGCTATATGTTATAGCTGTCCGATCAGAACAATTTCTTCAGATATTGCAGCGTTGCCTTGAACATTAATCTATACAAAATTTCGTGAAGATAACTCATCAAATAAAAAAGTTTTCCATACGAGGCTTTACATTTGAAAATTCAGTTTCTATAGCAGCTATATGTTATAGCTGTCCGATAAGAACAATTTCTTCAGATATTGTAGCGTTGCCTTGGAAAATAATCAGCGCCAAATTTCATGAAGATATCTCATCAAATAAAAAAGTTTCGCATACAAGAACTGAATTATTGAATTGTTCAGTTTGTATGGCAACTATATGTAATAGTGGGCCGATCTGAAAAATTTCATTAGATATTTCAGCGTTGCCTTGAACATTAATCTATACCAAATTTCGTGAAGATATCTCCTCAAATAAAAAAGTTTACTATACAATAACTGAATTTAGATTGTTCAGTTTGTATGGCAGCTATATATTATAGTGCGTAAATCACTTCAAAACTTCTTGTGGTGGACGGCACCCGTGCAAAAATTCACCTTCATAACTTACATATGATACCTATATAATTTATAGCATTTTGAGATTTTTTTCTGTTTGGCAAACCTAATATACCTGTTCAGGGTATAAAAATAACGACATATTTATATAAAAAGCGCCCAACAAGCGCCCGCAAGTCTTCACGCTGTTTTATTATATACCCGCTTTCATGCTGACACATTTCTTTGGCGCTTTTAACTCAACTTTTGTGCGCTTTTTTTCTTGCACTTTTCTCCACTCAACTAATATACACACCACACCACGTTGTACCGTTGTTGCCGTTCTTTTTTGTTGGCAATTTAATTAGGAAATCTAATTTGCTCAAAAGTGCATGAAAAATGTACCGAGTATGTACGCCATTTTGACACATGCCATGCTGCGTGCTCGCAAAGCTGTGCAAAAAGCTTGCAAGCATTATATGGCTTTCGTTGCAATTTGGTAGCTAGCGCAAAATTGCCTCGTAAAAATATTTTTAGTGCATTTAGTATTTTGAAATTGATGTTAGGGTTGTGCTAAGATATACATACATATATGTATGGATGGATGGGTGGCTTTCGACATACGTAAGAAACATATGAACATTAAAATTTTTTGTTACAAAACAGTTAGAAATTCTGTCAACGATTTAGGAACGTTTGGTGCTTGGCCAACCGTTGTTCGAAACAAGTTTCGAATCCACCGAGTCACCATACAACGGCACTATCAGTAATAGTTGCATCTAATACGTGCACTAGGCGGAGATCGGATCTCTATAAAGGATTAAAGATTTCCAGAGCGATATTTAGTGAAAGATTTTTAGCATCACCAAATCCTTTTTCAAAGTTAATGCCAATGTGGAGACTAAAGTTACGAGAGAGTTGGAGTTCTTTCGCGAAAATTTCAAACGCGATGAAGGTCGAAATATGACAGAAATGTTATAGAAAGTCTGAGCAACATCTATTACACGCTGACCAATCAGAAAAAATCATGTTCTACCGAACTGCGATCCAACGAAACACCAAGAGTTAATTGCGTTGGGTTCGTCCACTCGGCGACAAGCGGATCTATATATATGAGGCACAGTAGACAGAGATACGAAGACTTTTAACACCTCTCAGCCCTCTCTTTTAGTGGATATCTTTATGAATATTAAATGTGTAGAAAGAATTGGAGCTGTGTCATGAAGTCCTTAAACACCGATTATATGTCATAATACTAGACGTAGAAAGCCTGAGAAAGGTCTATTAAGGGGTTAGGGGTAGTTAGAATTTTCAAAAAATATTTTTTGCATTTTCGTTAAGTCTTAAAGATATTCCCTGAAAATTTCACGTTGATCCGACAATTAGTTTTTGAGTCCAGGATTATCTATTTATAAAACTAATTTTTTTTGTCCGATTGTTTTTAGATGAATCTCCAAGGACTTGTGCTTGTCACCGCAAGTACCTTTTTTTGGAACAGGGTCAAAACAAACAACTATAACTTCGGAAATTAAATTTTTTTTTTTGAAATTTTCGTGACTTCAAGTCAAAACATTCTATAATAATGCCATATTACTGCTTTTGTCAAATAACATGATTTAGTAGCAAACAAAAAAAAAATACTGAAAACTCATTTTTTCGTGCCTCTGACTACCCCTAACCCCTAATCAGCTAAACAATCGCTGAAAAAAACTAAATCAGCCTTGCCGCTATTCAACGACTCCTTAGTAATAATCGCGTCTGGATCGCGCACTAGACGACGATCGAATCTCCGTAAAAATTGTGAGGAAATTTTTTTAAACCTTTCCTAGTCATTTCTCCTAGCGAATACGTTACGAAGGAGCAGTTGGAACTGTCTTGTGAAATCCTCAAACGCCAAGTATTCGATATAAGAAGCCTGAGAAACGTCTACTAAGTCCCAATCGACCAAATCGTGTTTCAACGCACAGTCGCCTAGCTAGCATCTGCGTCGTTTACTAAGCGACAATTGTTCGAGCCCTATCTGCAATGTTCTTCGATTATACTTTTTCGTTTACTTCTTATCTTACCATGCAATTTAAATTAAAAGTTAAGAGCACTGATTTCTTCAAAGTCCAATAACCGTGATCTGTGTCAAAAACGTGACTGCCAGCACCATATGAGTATAGTTCACCCTAAAACTCGAGTATTTTCGAACACTGTGTGGGAAAGTCGGTAAGATCATTTAGCTGCTGAATCAAATTATTTTCGAACCAAAGTTTAACTAAGCTAAGGACGATGAAGTCAGATATAAGATGCATAAACGAAGTTAAGGACGATGAAGTCAGACATAAGATGCTATAATAGCGTACACTGAATGTTCTTTGGTACAGGTAAGCGACTGTTTGGCTATATATTTCTCAATGGTAACTGTAGAAGTCCGAAACAGTTCGAACTCTAGGCATAATGTAAGTTCTTCCGTATATTTTTACAAACAGGTGAATCTTTCCCTATAATCTTAGATGTTTCCAACCAAAAAAAAAACAAAGAGTATGGAAATGGATTTTATGAAACAAATATTGAGGGTACTCTGATAAAATTAGCTAATACCTTCGAAATCTGCAATTTACAGTAAGTCTTTATGTGATTCCGCATGAGTTAGATTTCCTCAAATTTTAACAGGACTAGCAATATTTTTTTCCAAGTTTTTGAGCTTCTGCTTTCCACTTTGTCTATGGATATCTCGAAAATTACTTCAATAAAATTTCAAAGGTAAGGCTTTTGTGAATTTATTGTTCATTTAGAAATCGAACAACCATAATTCCACGTAGATTTTATTTTGTTTTGATTAAAGCATTATTTTAGATTACCAGATCGTCAGAGATATATGTGACCTGGTCTACGAAAACGGAGCTAACGTGCGAAAAAAAAAATAAAAAAAAAAAAAATTAAAAAAAAAAATGATTTTTTGACACCTAAGCCAGGTCACATATGTAATGCTCAACTGAGTTCAAAAGTGGCAAATATATTCCTTAAAACGTTTACGTAAAATGACTACGCACATGTGGGAGTCCTATTGGAGGCTTATTTTTCTGCAGAACATCGCTCAACATGTGAAGAGTACGCTACTAACATACAAAGAAGACAACAAGTCCTTACACAGTCAACGAAAAAAGACACGGCAAATAAACTAAAAACAAATACGTAATGAAAATTTTCATTTAGTTACAATTTGTAACGGTAATAAATATTTTCGGCACATATCTATATATGTATGTATGAGTGCAACGATACGCATATCCTCATATGTATGTATATATCCACATTATACAAATACCGAAAGCATAGAGTGCCTGCTATGCAATTAACACGCGCATATATCAGTCGCAAAAACAAAAACAATAAAAAAGGTAAAAAAATACGAAACAGCAAGTTGGTGCGAGCCCCCTATTTGCGTTGCACATACGTATGTGAGTGTGTATGTGCACTTGTTTTTCGAAGTGACTCTTAAAAAGCAGGGGTAAGGCATAGGCAATTTAACCCTTTCGTTCCACCAGAAAAGCTAACCACCCCGCTTTACACACACGCTTGCGGGTACACATATGTGCATATGTATTGCCCACATATGTGGTGTGTTAAAGGCAATTGAAGCGACAGCGATGCTGAAAGGTGCGGAAAGTCGATAAACAGCTTTGAAGTAACGATAAAACGATGCGAACACAGGCACAAGGTTCGTTTGTGACCAGCGCTATAAGAATGCAACTTCAAATACATTGACAATTATAACTTGCAATGCAAGATTCTTAGGTAAAACAAAAGCTTGCCACATTAAACGCCACTCGATAATATTTTAGTAGGGAATTAGACACAAAATAGGATGCACCTTCCATTCAAATCCGTTCTGATCTTTCAAAGGTTGCTTAAAATAATGGATGATGGAACAACACATATATCTTTAGATAACTACCAGTATATAGACCCGTTCCCACGGCAGTCGGGTCTACGTAACCGGAACGTACCGGTTTTTTATGCGGCCAAGAGCTGTGTGGTCGGTAGAACTGTGCCGCTACAACAACAACCAGACAAGACACCAATTTGGACAATCTTTCTATCCAAGTCCGTTCAGATCCTTCAGTGGTTGCTTAAAGCAATGGATGCTGGAGCTACACCTGTGATTTCAACTCGCCACCATTCCTCGAAATTACTTCAGGAATGTTTTTTGGCGCCACAACAACAACAACTTCCACTTTTGAGCAAGAGAATGTTGGCAGATCAAGGACATTATCATAGAAAGACAGAAAGAAAACATTGGAGCATCTGTTTTGCACTTGACCTACGTAGGAAAGGCAACGCTTCAAGCATTTGGCGGCACCACAGAAAAGACAGCGAAATAAGTATTCTTCTTCTTCTTCTTTACTGGGGTAGGCACCGCTTACGCGATTATAGCCGAGTCAACATTAGCGCGCCAGTCGTTTCTTCTCTTTGCTACGTGGCGCCAATTGGATATTCCAACCGAAGCCAGGTCCTTCTCGACTTGGTTCTTCCAACGTAGTGGAGGTCTTCCTCTTTCTCTGCTTCCCACGGCGGGTACTGCGTCGAATACTTTCAGAACTGGAGTGTTTTCATCCATCCGGACAACATGACCTAGCCAGCGTAGCCGCTGTCTTTTAATTCGCTGAACTATGTCAATGTCGTCTATATCTCGTACAGCTCATCGTTCCATCGAATGCGATATTCGCCGTGGCCAATGCGCAAAGGACCATAAATCTTTTGCAGAACCTTTCCCTCGAAAACTCGCAACGTCGACTCATCGGTTGTTGTCATCGTCCAAGCCTCTGCACCATATAGCAGGACGGGAATTATGAGTGACTTATTGAGTTTGGCTTTTGTTCGTCGAGAGAGGACTTTACTTTTCAATTGCCTACTCAGTCCGAAGTAGCACCTGTTGGCAAGAGTAATCCTGCGTTGGATTTCCAGGCTGACATTGTTGGTGGTGTTAATGCTGGTTCCTAAATAGACGAAATTATCTACAACTTCAAAGTTATGACTGTCAACAGTGACGTGAGAGCCAAGTCGCGAGTGCGACGACTGTTTGTTTGATGACAGGAGATATTTTGTCTTGCCCTCGTTCACTACCAGACCCATTTGCGTTGCTTCCTTGTTCAGTCTGAGTAAATAAGTATTAGTGAGATCAAATGACGTGTTACAATTCGCGTCGCTAAAGGGACTCCAACTGGTATTGCTAAGTACCAATATCTAGCCTGTGCATGGCTTATTAGACAGCCAGACTAAGCTAACTTAACCTTAGGCAAAAGGGAACTCAGTATTTCAGTAAAGGTCATCAAAAAGTATTTTCCTCTGAGATCGAATCTTAAAGGACTAGATAAGATAGATTCGTAAGAATGCAAGGGATGCATTGGAGATGATGAAAAAGATGGAATATGTATTAATAAAGAAAAATCAATTGACAATGGCTATTACGGATGAGAATTCAAGGATTTCAAGCAGGATTTCTATTTAAGTATAGCTGAACCAGATAGTAGCTCCACTACTTATTGGTTTAGGGAAGCAGAATAAGAGGAAGACCTCCACTCCGTTGGAAGGACCAAGGGAAGAAGGACCTGGCTTCGCTTGGAATCTCCAATTGGCGCCACCTTGCGAAAAGAAGACACGACTGCAGCGCTATTGTTAACTCGGCTATAGCCGCGTAAGCAGTTTCTACGCAAGTAAAGAAGAAAAAGACCCGCCAGGGGAAGCAAAGGAAGAGAAAGACCTCAACTCCGTTGGACGGACCAGGCGGAGAAAGATCTAGCTACACTTGGAATCTCCAATTGGCGCCACCTTGCGAAAAAAAGACACGACTGGGGCCCTATTGTTAACTCGGCTACAGCCGCGTAAGCGGTTTCTACGCAAGTAAAGAAGAAAAAGACCCGCCAGGGGAAGCAGAATAAGAGGAAGACCTCCACTCCGTTGGAAGGACCAGATGAAGAAGGATCTAGCTACACTTGGAATCTCCAATTGGCGCCACCTTGAGAAAAGAAGACACGACTGCAGCGCTATAGTTAACTCGGCTATAGCCGCGTAAGCGGTTTCTACGCAAGTAAAGGAAAAAAAGACCCGCCAAGGGAAGCAAAGGAAGAGGAAGACCTCCATTCCGTTGGAAAGAACAGGTGGAGAAGGATTTAGCTACACTTGGAATCTCCAATTCCGAAAAGGAAGAATGACTGGCTCGCTGTTGTAAACTCGGCTATAACAAGGTCAGCGATGTCTATGCCAATAAAGAAGAAGAAAAAGCATTCTATCGATAACTCACTCACTTCTCTACACACAAAGCTTACTGTCACGAATTCAACCCTTCTCTTTTGGACACAAATTCTACACGGCATTGTCAACATTGATTGCCTAACAAAGGCGTAAAGCAGCAATAAAATTAAAACCTATGTAATTATTTGTATAACACGCCACATATGCGTATCTTGAGCTATTGCAATGGGCGTGCCAAAGGTCGCAGAGGACATGCTATATGCGAGTACCAGTGAATATTAAAAAAAAGCAACCGTTATGTGTGAAATTCAATTATTTTCCTGCTAAAACATTTCACAAACTTAATAATGTCATCAGTTACGCTAAGCAAATAAATAAGGATGTGCAAAAGAATGCATAAAATGTCTGCAAACAGGTGCGCTCAGCCCACTTGCCAACATGGCGCTATTTCTAGAAGTGCTTTTTCTTGTGCGCAATCGAAAAGTGCTTGTCAACAAAGACTGAAGAACACATTCAGCCAGCCAAAGTGCAGTTTTTCTTCACCCGCTTCAAGTCCTTTTGTGTAGTGTGAAAAAAAGCCAATTAAATTTGCAAGCGCCTTTCTGTGCTGCTTTGTGAAGCTTGCCTTTCGCTTCATTTGTTGCGTTTTTTCTTTTTGTATGACAACACTTTTCACTTTTTTCTTGGCGAATTTAATTACCCCACTTGTCAGTCAGCGCGTAGTGTTGGCTTTAATGCACTTTACGTTAAATAGAGGATGTAAGGAGTGCACAAAATGGATACAGCAAGGATATCTTCACTTTTACTTTAGCTTCTCCGCTTTGCAGGAAAAAATGTGTGGTAGGGAGAGTAGAAAGAAGAGAGCAGGCACTAGCTGGCCTACAACTAGATTGGTAAAGTATAATGGTAAAAATTAAGACGCAGCATTTTGCTATTGGTTATCAGCAGGTATTTACCACTGAAGCCTCTTCTCAAGAAATTGATTACGATAGAATGCTCAAAACTCTGAGAATGCGCTGCTAATGATAAAGACCTTGGAGTATTGCACATCTGTTATTAGAACCGCTTAAGGGGGTATTCTACTCTAGAATTTTGAAAAATTCGATTTTTTTTTTCATATATTTAAAGTTTAGACTTTCAAAAATATGACCTTGGAAGGATTTTTCAAAATTCGACTTATTTTCGGAGATACATACAACCGATTTTGTGAGGTGGCGTCCGTGTTCACTGGAGAGTCTCCTAAACCTTAAACGCGTTTTTCTCGAAACTACTTTTTTCGACACGATACCGCCTTTATCTGAAGTTCTATAAAAACCGATTTACTTGAAATTTTGTGTGAAGCTTTTTTGTATAAGCCTTTATCGTTCCTAGCAGCAGCGTGTCAAAATTTCTGTTTTTAATATTTTAAAAAAATTCAGGAATTTCAAAAAAAAAAGGAAAAAAAATAATTTTTATTTTTAATATTTTAAAAAAATTCAAGAATTTCAAAAAAAGCGTAAACAATGATTTTTATTTTCAGGCAGTCGCCATTTTTCAAAAAAATGTTTTTTCGTATTCCCTGATTTAGGGACTGTAACAGCATCCTGACTGATTAAGAATTTCTTTTGATTTTTTTTTTCAGACCACCAGGAGAGTCAGGATCAATGTCACCAGGATGCGCTATGTTTTTTACACCTGTTTCTCCCCCCCTCTAATTATTTTCATTTTAATATTTTTTTGTAAAATTTTTTTTCTGTATTCTTAAGATATCAATAAAAACACCATAAAAAATGGATGGTAAAAATATGTTTGGTTTTTTTTTTTAATCAAAATTCAAAAAACTGCTCAAAATTTGATTTCTAGAGTAGAATACCCCCTTAAGACAATCCTGCAGACTGAACAAGAACTTCTTAATGTAAGATGGAAAATTCTTTAAATATGAGTTTTTGATTTTGAGAGGATCTTGGGAGGTTTATGTTGACTCATTGTGAAAATTCCCGATATGCTGGTAAAATGATGAAAGCATATCGCTCATTTGCTGCAAGACCGGCATAAGTCAAAAAAATCGATTTGCCAGAAAACGTGTTAAAAGTTTTCAACTGACTCCAACTTTACACGGAAAACAGGAAATACATTCTCTTCTCAAGCGGAGCATATAAGAGGTATTCATATGAATTTTTCTCTCAACATGAAGTATGATATAACGAACAATTCTGCAGCAATAACTCAAAAATCACGTTTTTTGATTTATGCCGGTCTTGCAGCAAATGAGCAATATGTCCTCTTTCAATGTCTATGCAGGGATGAGCTTAATGCTACAAAGAGAAAACCAAGGAAACTGATTTCACAAAATTCACAACTCTAATTGGACTATCTTAAAAAAATATTTCAATATTTTCATGCCTTCCCTTTTAACGGAACTTTGATAGCGAGAAACTCTCCAGATAATTGTATGGAGATAACCTTAAAAACCAAAGAAAGTAAAAAATTCGCGTATCTTTCGTAAACGAAAAAAATTGGAGCCCCATTGCTGGACCAATACCGTAGAAGGAATTGCGACTAAATATCAACACTGCTTTTGAGGGCGATCGACTACGGATTACAATGCGAAGATTCAAATTCAAAACTATTCCATAACTAATTATAAAGCTTTTGTATTGATCTAAGATCATCCCGACATTCTACAGGTATTTTACTAGATAAGTACATTAATCGTTTTTGGAACTGCAGAAAAGAGCTTGGATTAAGATACGATCATACCCTAACTACGGCAAATCCAGATACAAAGTCTGAAGATATACAATCAATGAGCTAAAGACTCACTTTATCATATTCACTCAAGAAAACAATCAACCAAATCCTACAAATAATACCTACTGGGTCGAAAAACGTGGATCCAACCCATTAATTAGGTGGAACCGACCTGAAAACCAATGCGCTAGTAGCAATAACGCTCAATTGCGTCCAACTAAAAGTGGAACCCAGTAAACACAATTTTTTAGCATTGCGTGGAGCTAAAATTGCAATTAACTAGTAGATTGAGTGCCTTGAATACCCAACAAACATAAAATTTGCAACTCAAAGTCAAGCGAATTTCAGGAGAAAGATATATATTGATGTATTTGACTACCCAGCAAACATAAAATTTGCAACTCAAAGTCGAGCGAATCTCGAGAGAAAAATATATATTGATGCACTTGCCAACCCAACAAACAAAAAATATTACAACCGAGAGTTAAGCAAATTTCGATCAAAACGTTTCCTTTTTGTGTATATTTTGAACAGAGTTTACCGGCCATCGAAAAGATATCGAATTTCATATTCTGTTCGGATCCGGTTATCATGCAGACGGAACATGAACTGCTTAAAGTAAAATTGATCCTTTTTTAGTCGGGAGGATATGATTTTGAGTGGATACTTGGAAGCTTATGTCGACTCGTTGTGGGAAAATGCTAGATGCTCGTGCATTACTGATTTTGAGAGGCGAGGAATAGAGATGGATTGATAAATGGGTAGTTATCAAAATACAAAATTACAAACTTTCAAGATTGCACTTCAGGCTCTTAATCGGTGAAACCGTTAGCAAGAATGCGCTATTTTATCTTATAGCAGGTGATTGGAGTCAAAGTTTATACAAGAAATTTAGCTTTGATTCACCTTTTGTAGAGCGTTGCAGTTTAGGAAGCTTCGAGCTCTTAAAACAATGCGTGATAAAATATGTACATCGATGGTTGTGGGTGATCGAAGCCGTAGATCTACTGCTCCGGATTGCAGCCTCCATCAGTGTGGCAACTATTCAATCCGATAGTAGAACAGCGTTTTTGCCTTGAGCTCTGACTCTGCGCTCTAGACTAGTGGAGCGATGTGTACAGTTCTAGCCTCTAGTACTGAAGTCCAGCTTTGAAAGTGTTCGACGCGGTACCCACCAGGGGAAGCAGAGGAAGAAGAGGACCTCCACTCCGTTGGAAAGACCAGGTGGAGAAGGGCTTTGCTCCGTTTCGAATCTCCAATTGGCGCCAAACTACGAAAAGAAGGCTGGCGCGCTGTTGTAAACTCGGTTATAACCGGCTAAGCGGTGTATACGCCAATAAGGAAAAAGAAGTATCGAATTACTAAATGAGTACCAATCTAGTTTGGGTACCCGGGTACTGTAGTTCATTTTAAGACTGATGAGCTTGCTACGATACTTCAGTCTCAACAACTTCGGAATGCGAACGGATAAAAGCTCGGTTGGCTGCTTATAGTTCATTACTGGATTGTTGAGCACCAGACCAGCTCAGCAAGTGTTGGTCAACTACTAGCAGCTATGTAGTCGCAAGATTCTGCTAGGTTAAGTTGTAAAAGCTCCAGTGAACTTCTTGCTTTTAGAAAAATCCACATTTTAATGGTTGTAGGAGTTCTAGTTGGACACTGTCCGATTGGGATTCATGCAGTAGGATTAAAGGTAAAGTTGTAAGGATATGGTGCATCTTAACTGGCCAGATAAGTGCAAACAAATAGGTATTTCCGAAACTGCTTGTCAAATTTCGTCAAAAAGCGCAAACAGGCCATTTTAAGTGCTTGGTTTTTATTGTAAAGGATTTCACATTTACTTTTTTAAGTTTACGTTGACAATTTGAGGGTTACGATTCAGTGGAACCTATAGAATTTCTGGCATAAAAACATCGTATCAAGTCAATAACAATTCCTTCTGAAACACCGATTTTGCGTCCGCTGGGTTACGAAATTGCATGAAACTCTCTGTTAAAGCGTGAAATTAAGCCATGGTGAATTTAAAAAATACTGCAATTTTACAGCGATCGGAGCTCATTCCGCGTACGATCGCCGGCGGAATAACAACAATTATTCGGAAGCAACTACGTACAAGTGCTAATTTTGAAGGTCCCTGAGCCTTAAACAGCCGAAATCGGGCAAAAATGTAGCATACAAAGATGTGTGCAGTGCATGTGAAGAGTGTTCAAAAAAAGAAATTTTGAAAAACGGTTATTTTAACGCGAAAACCGCTGTGCAACTGTGTGCAAACTAGTTTGATCTTTATTCGCGCTCAAAGACGCAGTTACGTGCAAAGGACTTATGAAATGTGTAAAGGCGTTAAGGATATGTGCAGGGACAACGTTTTCTATGTGAATTTAGTGAATTTCGACGGTTTTTTCGGCAAAACAAAGAAAATTACGCAATTTTGAGGTTATATTCGCATACGTGGCTGTTGGCAAAAACGACGTTCGTGTGCTTGTGCACGTGTAATAGCATATATATCAGCCTATACCGTGGCTAATTAATAAAATGAAATAAATATGAAAAAAATGGAAATATATATATATTGAGTGCAAAGTGCAATGCACCGCGTAGTGTGGTGAATTCAATCGTGACGTGCTTTACGACGTAGGAAATTACGAATCCCCACGGAATTTAAGAAATGTGTGGGTGTGTTTTAGTTATATGTAAATGTGTAACGAATTATTTAGCGTGTATTTTGAAATGTAACGGCCAATAACCTATGATGGCGAAGTGTAACGATTGATGTGTGTTTAATGGCAAATTATCGATTTTAAATGTAATGGGCAATAATCTATGATGATGAAGTGTAACGATTTAATTGAAAATTACTGTTTATGGCGTGTTTATATGCAAGTAATATTAAATAAATATTAATTAAAATGTATGAAACTTGTACAAAGTGCTATTAAATAAATATTATTTAAAATTATGAAAGCGAAGAGGACTGAAAACACTAAAGAGTAGTAAATGCGATTAAAGGAAAGTGTAAAGTTCAAAGTAAGGATATAAATACAAGCGATAAAAGTGTGAAAAATAATGCATGATAAAGAATTATAACTAATACTGGTTTAGTTTAATATTTAACTATATCAATATGTATATTAGTGCAGATAAATAACATAATTTAAAACGCAATAAAAAAAAAACAAAAAAAAAAAATAAAAAAATATATAACAACATAATTTAAAACGCAATAAAAACAAAAAAAAAAAACCAAAAAAAATAAATAAATAAATAAAAAATAAAATAAAAAAAAATTAACATAATAGCATACATAAACATATCACAAAAACAAATATGTTACAATAAATCAGTCAAATAAGGTGTATATATAATAAGATTAAATAATAATAGAATAAAAAAAAAACAAAATAAAATAAAAAGAAATAAAATAAAAAAATTAACATTATAGCATACATATATAAACATATCACATATCACAAAAACAAATATGTTGCAATAAATCAGTCAAATAAGGGGAATATATAATAAGATGAAATAAAAATGGTAAATTAATTAAAATAAGTGTGTCTGGTATAAGGAAGTAAAATACGCCAAACTATACAAACAATTAGGTTAATTAATTAAAAAAAAAATAAAAAAAACTCAAAAAAGGAAAAATTGTTTTAATTAAAAAGGTAAGCAAGCAAATTTAAAATAAAAAGCGTAAACAAAAAATAAAAATAATAATAATTAAGTATGCGCGTTATTATAAATGATATTAATAAGTGAAATTAAATAAAGAAAAAACGTTAACTTCGGTTGCACCGAAGCTAAATACCCTTCACAGGTGCATTTCTGTTAGTAGCTATGTGATCAGTTTGTATGGCAGCTATATGCTATAGTTAACCGATCTGAACAATTTCTTCGGAGATTAAATTTTTGCCCTAGAAAATAATATATACCAAATTTCGTGAACATATCTTGTCAAATGTGAAAGTTGTCCATACAAGAACTTGATTCCGATCGTTCAGTTTGTAAGGCAGCTATATGTTATAGTTAACCAATCTGAACAATTTCTTCGGAGTTTACATTGTTGCCTTAGAAAAAAAATTAATACCAAATTTCGTGAACATATCTTGTCAAATGTGAAAGTTGTCCATACAAGAACTTGATTTCGATCGTTCAGTTTGTATGGCAGCTATATGCTATAGTTAACCGATCTGAACAATTTCTTCGGAGCTTACATTGTTGTCTTAGAAAAAAATATATACCAAATTTCGTGAATATATCTTGTCAAATGTGAAAGTTTTCCATACAAGCCCTTGACTTCGATCGGTTAGTTTGTATGGTAGCTATATGCTATAGTTAACCGATCTGAACAATTTTCTCGGAGATTACATTTTTGCCCTAGAAAATAATATATACCAAATTCGGTGAAGATACATTGTCAAATGTGAAAGTTTTCCATATAAGAACTTGATTCCGATCGTTCAGTTTATATGGCAGCTATGTGTTATAGTGGTCCGATATCGGCCGTTCCGACAAATGAGCAGTTTCTTGAAGAGAAAATGATGTTTGCAAAATTTCAAAAGGATATCTTAAAAACTGAGGGACTAGTTCGTATATATACAGACAGACGGACGGACAGACAGACGGACATGGCTAAATCGACTCAGCTCGGCATACTGATCATTTATATATATACTTTATAGGGTCTCCGACGATTCCTTCTGGGTGTTACAAACTTCGTGACAAACTTAATATACCCTGTTCAGGGTATAATAAAAATAATAATAATTAAGTATGCGCGTTATTAAGATACATAAGTGATATAAATAAGTGAAATTAAATTTTGTTAAAATAAAAATTAAATTAAGTAAAAACAAGAAAAAGTATCTTTCACTAATAAAAGCGTTTTCAATACAAGAACTTGATATTTATCGGCCGGTTTGTATGACAGTTATATGTTAAAGTGCTCCAAACTAAACAATATGTTCGGAAATTGTATCGTTGATTTGGATAATAATCCATGCGAAATTTCGTAAAAATATCCTATCAAATAAAAATGTTTTCTATACACGAAATTTATTTTCAGTCGGCCAGTTTGATTGGCAGCTATACACACTGCGACAAAAAAGAGTTCGGAAATTGTAAATAAAACGCAAAATATTTAATTAATCATAAATATTTATTATGTCGCCTTGAAAATAATCCCTCTACCATATGTAATGCAGTTATGCCAACAACTTTTCATAAGCACTTTTTGGGGTGGACTACAGCTCCTTCAGCAAATTTTGGTTTATCTCTTTGAACGACTGAAAACGGGCTCCACGGTGCGGAAATTTCAGTTAGTGGAACAAGAAAAAATCACACGGAGCCAACTCTAGTGAATACGGTTGTTGATCGATGGTATTCGTTGCGTTTTGGCTTTAAATTTGGTTACAATCGTGGCTTGATGCAAACAAAAATTCAGCTTTATCGTTACGAGTTGAGCAAGGACGCGTTTCATACTCGAAATATTCACCAAAGTCATTCGAACGGACTCGTGAAAGATGTCGAGCTCTCTTGCCATCCTTCCAACAGTTGCCTGATGATTTTCATGCACCATATCCTTCACTTTTTTAATATTTTCATCAGAGGTCGAAGGTTGTTCAGAACGAGACATATCGTCAGCGATCTCTGGATTATTTTTGAAGACTTTGTACCACTCGTAGGCTTGTGTTTTTGATAAAACTGAATCACCGTAAGCTCTTTTCAACATTCTTAACGATTTCGCAAACGATATTTGGTTAGAAATATAAAATTTGAGACAAATTCCTTGTTCGATTTTTTTTTCGATTGTAAAAATCGCAACACACTATTGCGTTGTACAGACTTAAGCAGCTGCTGTAAACAGATTGGTGGACAGATCGCGCTTACATTTGGCATAGTAATTAAGAACAGTCCTACCAACTTATGAACATAAATTTTTATGAAATATCATTTACCCGTCGAATTTAAATTACAATTTCCGGGGGCTTTTTTGTTGCAATGTACATGGCGTCTTATATTTAAAATATTAAGTAATTCATGATTGTTTTCTCGAAAAAATTTCGTTTAAATTATAGAAAATGAGTGCAGTGTGATATGGGAGGAATAATAATAAATAAAATAATAAAAGTGAAATTAAATTAGCTCAAGTAAATCGTGTCAATTTAAAAATAAAATGAGTGAAATAATAAAATTTAAAAAAAAATTAGTGAAATCATAGTTAAAGAGAAAATAGAGAAATAAAGATAAATCGAATTAAATTAAAGTAAAATAAATTAATGAAAAAGTGGAATGAATGAAAAAAGAAATAAATAGAGAAAGGCAACAAGGCGGAGGAAATTTATGTGAGTTGAAAATTGGTGATAGCAAATATAACACTAATATACACTGAATTTTAATTAGGTGAAATGAAATAAATTATGTTAATTTAGAAATAAAATGAGTGAAATAATATTATTTAATGCAAAGTTAATGAAATCATGGCAGTTAAAGGAGAAAGAAAGTACAGTGGAGTGAAATTATTGTAAAATATATAAAAAAATAAATGAGGGAGAGAGAAACGAGAGAAATAAGTCAAAAATAAAAGAAAATCCTGAAAAAATGGATGAGGGGTGAAATAATTAAGTGAAACGAAATAAATTATTTTAATTTATAAAAACAAAAAACACAAAGTGAAAAAAGTTTAATTATATTGTTAAATAAAGCAAGCTATAATTGCTTACGCCAAAAATATGCCTTTAAGTCGTAAAAAAGTGTAAAACATGTGAAATTAAATTAAGTGAAATGAAAATAATTACGTTAATTTATAAAAAAAAGTGAAAAAAGTAAAATTAAAAAAATAAATCGACAAAAATATGCCTCTAAATCGTAAAAAAGTGTAAGACATGTGAAATTAAATTATGTAAGTGAAATTAAATTAAGTGAAATTAAATCAAGTGAAATTAAATTAAGTGAAATGAAAATAATTACGTTAATTTATAAAAAAAAGTGAAAAAGATTGATTAAATTGCAAAATAAAGTAGGAATGTGCAATTAAATTAAGTGAAATGAAATAAGTTTATAAAAAAAAGTGGAAAAAGGTAAAATTAAAAAAAAAATGTCGACAAAAATATGCTTTTAAATCGTAAAAAAGTGTAAGACATGTGAAATTAAATCACGTAAAATTAAATTAGGTGAAATTAAATCAAGTGAAATTAAATCAAGTGAAATTAAATTAAGTGAAATGAAAAAAATTTCGTTAATTTAAAAAAAAAAAGTGAAAAAGAGTAATTAAATTGCAAAATAAAGATGGGAATGTGCAATTAAATTAAGTGAAATGAAATAAATTTATAAAAAAAGTGAAAAAAAGTAAAATTAAAAAAACATGTCGACAAAAATATGCTTTTAAATCGTAAAAAAGTGTAAGACATGTGAAATTAAATCAAGTGAAATTAAATTAAGTGAAATTAAATCAAGTGAAATTAAATCAAGTGAAATTAAATTAAGTGAAATGAAAATAATTACGTTAATTTATAAAAAAAAGTGAAAAAGATTAATTAAATTGCAAAATAAAGTAGGAATGTGCAATTAAATTAAGTGAAATGAAATAAATTTATAAAAAAAAAGTGAAAAAAAGTAAAATTAAAAAAAAAATATGTCGACAAAAATATGCTTTTAAATCGTAAAAAAGTGTAAGACATGTGAAATTAAATCAAGTGAAATTAAATTAAGTGAAATTAAATCAAGTGAAATTAAATCAAGTGAAATTACATCAAGTGAAATTAAATCAAGTGAAATTAAATTAAGTGAAATGAAAAAAATTACGTTAATTTAAAAAAAAAATTGAAAAAGATTAATTAAATTGCAAAATAAAGTAGGGAATGTGCAATTAAATTAGGTGAAATGAAATAAATTTATAAAAAAAGTGAAAAAAGTAAAATTTAAAAAAAAAAATGTCGACAAAAATACGCTTTTAAATCGTAAAAAAGTGTAAGACATGTGAAATTAAATCAAGTGAAATTAAATCAAGTGAAATTAAATTAAATGAAATGAAATAAATTATGTTAATTTATAAAAACAAAAAGTAAAATAAATATTTTTTTTTTTTGCAAAATTAATGAGATCATAATTAAAGCCGAAAAAACGTGCAATGGAATGAAATTAAAATAAAAAAATAGAAAAATAAAAATAAAAACGTGCAATGGAATGAAATTAAAATAAAAAAATAGAAAAATAAAAATTATGAATATGTGAATATAAATGAAAAAAAATGAGATAAAAAGTATATACCAAATTGAAGGCAAATAAAGGATGAAAAAGGTAGAATAGTAAGTCAAATAAGCGATGGAAAGTATTATACTTAATTGAAGTGATTCAAAAAGTTGTAAATTTAAGCAAACGATAATATGATCGTTGTATGTAATACAACAAAAGCAAAAATGTTAAAGCTTAATCTTGAAATAAAATAAAAGGCGTCAAATAATGTGAATAAATGTAAATATCGGTGTAATTGCGAACATAAATCAAATGATAAAAATTAAAGTTGGAAAAAATTACGCAAGCCTTGAAAAACCGCTCCTTGCATGCATACTATGAAAAGAGTGAGCCTAAGTATTAACTGCGAATTCCCATAATCATAAATGAACAGAAATGTCATAATATATATACCTTGAAAAAATGTCTCAGGCAATTACATGCAATTATTGCAAGTAAATGCAATTTGTTCAACTAATATACAATATATATTGCATAGTTAATTTTATTGCATTTTCAGTGGAGGAAGAAAGAAATAGTAAACAAAGAATTCCGGGTCGTTTGTTGAACCCAGAAAGCAATAAAAGTTGCTACGTTATTGATACACATTTCTTTACTTAATATAGTGTAACAAATCATCAATCAGTAAACAAATTATATATTTATGGCAGGTTTATGTGTCATAAGGTTTTTGTTTACAAACAAAAGAATTGTTTACTAACGATAGGAAGTTCGGAAATAAAAATAAAGTATTTGAAACTATAAATATTACTTATGGTTAAGGGAAATATGTGCTAAACACAATAAAAGCTTAAATTAAATACAAAAAAATGTATACATACATGTAAAATATAATATTTAAATGAAAACATTCTAAGTAAGAATTTGAAAGAAATATTATACATTCATATTTGCTTTCGTGCCTACTTCTATCTCAACCGGCCTCAAGCACTTAAGTGAAGAAAGCACACTTAAGAATTCCTGCTTAGAACCTTCGGGTAAGTTTCATGTATATTTGTACTCTTTTTGTACATCCTATATTTTACTCTTTCCTTTTTTCTTTCTTTCCATTTTGCTATTATTTCTCTTGTCTTAATTGCGTTTGTTTTTGTAGTGAAAAGTGTTGAAAAGAAATCAAAAATGAAGTGCTACACAATGTACAAATTGTTCGTGCCATTGGGCTACCTCATCTATATGGTTAGTAACCGTTAACTAACAGCTAAAAGAGGCAATATTAAAAGTACGCAAACTAAATTTTATCATTTCAAAAACAAATCAATTTCAGATTACAGCCGATTGGCAAACCAATGCATACCAAATTAGAGGAAAATTTAATGGTGAAACTTACTTAAAAGAAAATTTCAGAAATTGCTTGAAAAACGAAAATAGCATAAACAGCGGAAGCTTAAGAGCTATAAAAGAAAACAAAGCGAGGTTTAGAAATTGCTTTCGCAAAGAAACTGAAATGTCAATTATATCAGATTCAACTGTAGTGCAGTTCAAAAGATGTTTCCGAAACACTTGGCCACAGAACACAACTCAAACGCAAAATACCGCTACAAATGAATACCGAAGCGTTTTTCAGGAACCTTACACATCTAATGAATCGCAACTGAAGCTTTATAAAACAGGTTTCACAGAATGTTTCACAAAAACAAAAGCGAATATACAACAAGACAATTTTGAAGAAAATTCTTCACAATACTTGGATGCCAGGAAAGGTGTACACAGAGAAAATTTTCGACACTGTTTTATGAAATCCTCGATAAAAACGGAATTGCGTGACAGTTTTAAAAGTTGTCTAGTCATTAAAGAAATGCAACAAAATATTACTCTCAAAGAAGAGTTCAAAAGCTGCTTTAGGAAACCAATAATAAACACACAAGAACTGCGCAAATATTTTAGGCAATGCTTACACCCTAGAAAAATACAAGAAGCAGCTGTTCTCAAAACCGAGTTTAAAAATTGTTTCCACCAACATGCAGATAAAGAAGAACTACTGAACAATGAAAGAAGAAAACAGCAAATAATTGTTCTAAAAGTTGGGTTCCAAAAGTGCTTTGTAAAACATGGATACAACGAAGAGCTGCAAACCAATTTCAAACAATGTCTAAACGCTCGAAAAAACGGACAAATTATTGTTCTAAAGAAAGAGTTCAAGAAGTGCTTTGTAAAACATGGATATAAGGAAGAGCTGCAAACCAATTTCAAACAATGTTTAAAGGCACGAAAAAACGGACAAATTATTGTTTTACAGAAAGAGTTCAAGAAGTGCTTTGTAAAACTTGGATATAAGGAAGAGCTGCAAACCAACTTCAAACAATGTTTAAAGGCACGAAAAAACGGACAAATTATTGTTTTACAGAAAGAGTTCAAGAAGTGCTTTGTAAAACGTGGAAACAACGAAGAACTGCTAAACAATTTTAAGAACTGTCTTAAGACACGAAAAATTTCACAAATTATTGTTCTACAGAAAGACTTCAAGAAGTGCTTCTTAAAAATTGGTTACAAAGAAGAACTGAAAAACAATTTTAAGAACTGTCTTAAGACACGTAAAGTTTCACAAATTATTGTTCTACAGAAAGACTTCAAGAAGTGCTTCTTAAAACGTGGATACAAAGAAGAACTGCAAAACAATTTTAAGGACTGTCTTAAGACACGTAAAGTTTCTCAACTTATTGTTCTACAGAAAGACTTCAAGAAATGCTTCTTAAAACGTGGATATAAAGAGGAACTGCAAAACAATTTTAACAACTGTCTAAAGAAACGTAAAGTTTCACAACTTATTGTTCTACAGAAAGAGTTCAAGAAGTGCTTCTTAAAACGTGGATACAAAGAAGAACTGCGAAACAATTTTAAGCAATGTCTTAAGACACGTAAAGTTTCACAACTTTTTGTTCTACAGAAAGAGTTCAAGAAGTGCTTTGCAAAACATGAATATAAAGAAGATATGCGCAAAACCTTTAGACAATGTTTACTAGAACGAAAACTACGACAAAAAATTACTCTCAAAGAATCTTTCAAAACATGCTTCTTGAAACGAGTAAACACAGCAAAACAACGACAAAACTTTAAACAGTGCTTCAGATACAAGAGAGAATGGTCAACCATTATTCTAAAAGCACGATTCAAGCAGTGTTTTAAAAAAACTACAAAACTCACACAGACAATATTCAAAAAGTGTATTCAACAAACCACACTTACACCAGACGAACCTAACAAATTATTCAAAAAATGTATCGAGCAAAACACTTTTGAACCATCCACTCCGACAAAAATATTTAAAAAGTGTGTTCAACAAACCACATTTACACCAGACGAACCTAACAAACTATTCAAAAAATGTATCGAGCAAAACACTTTTGAACCATCCACTCCGACAAAAATATTTAAAAAGTGTATTCAACAAACCACATTTACACCAGACGAACCTAACAAACTATACAAAAAATGTATCGAGCAAAACACTTTTGAACCATCCACTCCGACAAAAATATTTAAAAAGTGTATTCAACAAACCACATTTACACCAGACGAACCTAACAAACTATTCAAAAAATGTATCGAGCAAAACACTTTTGAACCATCCTCTCCGACAAAAATATTTAAAAAGTGTATTCAACAAACCACATTTACACCGGACGAACCTAACAAACTATTCAAAAAATGTATCGAGGAAAACACTTTTGAACCATCCACTCCGACAAAAATATTTAAAAAGTGTATTCAACAAACCACATTTACACCGGACGAACCTAACAAACTATTCAAAAAATGTATCGAGCAAAACACTTTTGAACCATCCTCTCCGACAAAAATATTTAAAAAGTGTATTCAACAAACCACATTTACACCAGACGAACCTAACAAACTATTCAAAAAATGTATCGAGCAAAACACTTTTGAACCATCCACTCCGACAAAAATATTTAAAAAGTGTATTCAACAAACCACATTTACACCAGACGAACCTAACAAACTATACAAAAAATGTATCGAGCAAAACACTTTTGAACCATCCACTCCGACAAAAATATTTAAAAAGTGTATTCAACAAACCACATTTACACCAGACGAACCTAACAAACTATTCAAAAAATGTATCGAGCAAAACACTTTTGAACCATCCACTCCGACAAAAATATTTAAAAAGTGTATTCAACAAACCACATTTACACCAGACGAACCTAACAAACTATTCAAAAAATGTATCGAGCAAAACACTTTTGAACCATCCACTCCGACAAAAATATTTAAAAAGTGTGTTCAACAAACCACATTTACACCAGACGAACCTAACAAACTATTCAAAAAATGTATCGAGCAAAACACTTTTGAATCATCCTCTCCGACAAAAATATTTAAAAAGTGTATTCAACAAACCACATTTACACCGGACGAACCTAACAAACTATTCAAAAAATGTATCGAGGAAAACACTTTTGAACCATCCACTCCGACAAAAATATTTAAAAAGTGTATTCAACAAACCACATTTACACCAGACGAACCTAACAAACTATTCAAAAAATGTATCGAGAAAAACACTTTTGAACCATCCACTCCGACAAAAGTATTTAAAAAGTGTATTCAACAAACCACATTTACACCAGACGAACCTAACAAACTATTCAAAAAATGTATCGAGAAAAACACTTTTGAACCATCCACTCCGACAAAAATATTTAAAAAGTGTGTTCAACAAACCACATTTACACCAGACGAACCTAACAAACTATTCAAAAAATGTATCGAGAAAAACACTTTTGAACCATCCACTCCGACAAAAATATTCAAAAAATGTATTCAACAAACCACATTTACACCAGACGAACCTAACAAACTATTCAAAAAATGTATCGAGAAAAACACTTTTCAACCATCCACTCCGACAAAAATATTTAAAAAGTGTGTTCAACAAACCACATTTACACCAGACGAACCTAACAAACTATTCAAAAAATGTATCGAGAAAAACACTTTTGAACCATCCACTCCGACAAAAATATTTAAAAAGTGTGTTCAACAAACCACATTTACACCAGACAAACCTAACAAACTATTCAAAAAATGTATCGAGAAAAACACTTTTGAACCATCCACTCCGACAAAAATATTTAAAAAGTGTATTCAACAAACCACATTTACACCAGACGAACCAAACAAACTATTCAAAAAATGTATCGAGAAAAACACTTTTGAACCATCCACTCCGACAAAAATATTTAAAAAGTGTATTCAACAAACCACATTTACACCAGACGAACCAAACAAACTATTCAAAAAATGTATCGAGAAAACAACTTTTGAACCATCCACTCCGACAAAAATATTTAAAAAGTGTATTCAACAAACCACATTTACACCAGACGAACCAAACAAACTATTCAAAAAATGTATCGAGAAAAACACTTTTGTACCATCCACCCCGACAAAAATATTTAAAAAGTGTATTCAACAAACCACATTTACACCAGACGAACCAAACAAACTATTCAAAAAATGTATCGAGAAAACAACTTTTGAACCATCCACTCCGACAAAAATATTTAAAAAGTGTATTCAACAAACCACATTTACACCAGACGAACCAAACAAACTATTCAAAAAATGTATCGAGAAAAACACTTTTGAACCATCCACCCCGACAAAAATATTTAAAAAGTGTATTCAACAAACCACATTTACACCAGACGAACCAAACAAACTATTCAAAAAATGTATCGAGAAAACAACTTTTGAACCATCCACTCCGACAAAAATATTTAAAAAGTGTATTCAACAAACCACATTTACACCAGACGAACCAAACAAACTATTCAAAAAATGTATCGAGAAAAACACTTTTGAACCATCCACTCCGACAAAAATATTTAAAAAGTGTGTTCAACAAACCACATTTACACCAGACGAACCTAACAAACTATTCAAAAAATGTATCGAGAAAAACACTTTTGAACCATCCACTCCGACAAAAATATTTAAAAAGTGTGTTCAACAAACCACATTTACACCAGACGAACCAAACAAACTATTCAAAAAATGTATCGAGAAAACAACTTTTGAACCATCCACTCCGACAAAAATATTTAAAAAGTGTATTCAACAAACCACATTTACACCAGACGAACCAAACAAACTATTCAAAAAATGTATCGAGAAAAACACTTTTGAACCATCCACTCCGACAAAAATATTTAAAAAGTGTATTCAACAAACCACATTTACACCAGACGAACCAAACAAACTATTCAAAAAATGTATCGAGAAAACAACTTTTGAACCATCCACTCCGACAAAAATATTTAAAAAGTGTATTCAACAAACCACATTTACACCAGACGAACCAAACAAACTATTCAAAAAATGTATCGAGAAAAACACTTTTGAACCATCCACTCCGACAAAAATATTTAAAAAGTGTGTTCAACAAACCACATTTACACCAGACGAACCTAACAAACTATTCAAAAAATGTATCGAGAAAAACACTTTTGAACCATCCACTCCGACAAAAATATTTAAAAAGTGTGTTCAACAAACCACATTTACACCAGACGAACCTAACAAACTATTCAAAAAATGTATCGAGAAAAACACTTTTGAACCATCCACTCCGAAAAAAATATTTAAAAAGTGTATTCAACAAACCACATTTACACCAGACGAACCAAACAAACTATTCAAAAAATGTATCGAGAAAAACACTTTTGAACCATCCACTCCGACAAAAATATTTAAAAAGTGTATTCAACAAACCACATTTACACCAGACGAACCAAACAAACTATTCAAACAATGTATCGAGAAAACAACTTTTGAACCATCCACTCCGACAAAAATATTTAAAAAGTGTATTCAACAAACCACATTTACACCAGACGAACCAAACAAACTATTCAAAAAATGTATCGAGAAAAACACTTTTGAACCATCCACCCCGACAAAAATATTTAAAAAGTGTATTCAACAAACCACATTTACACCAGACGAACCAAACAAACTATTCAAAAAATGTATCGAGAAAACAACTTTTGAACCATCCACTCCGACAAAAATATTTAAAAAGTGTATTCAACAAACCACATTTACACCAGACGAACCAAACAAACTATTCAAAAAATGTATCGAGAAAAACACTTTTGAACCATCCACCCCGACAAAAATATTTAAAAAGTGTATTCAACAAACCATATTTACACCAGACGAACCAAACAAACTATTCAAAAAATGTATCGAGAAAACAACTTTTGAACCATCCACTCCGACAAAAATATTTAAAAAGTGTATTCAACAAACCACATTTACACCAGACGAACCTAACAAACTATTCAAAAAATGTATCGAGAAAAACACTTTTGAACCATCCACTCCGACAAAAATATTTAAAAAGTGTATTCAACAAACCACATTTACACCAGACGAACCAAACAAACTATTCAAAAAATGTATCGAGAAAACAACTTTGAACCATCCACTCCGACAAAAATATTTAAAAAGTGTATTCAACAAACCACATTTACACCAGACGAACCAAACAAACTATTCAAAAAATGTATCGAGAAAAACACTTTTGAACCATACACCCCGACAAAAATATTTAAAAAGTGTATTCAACAAACCACATTTACACCAGACGAACCAAACAAACTATTCAAAAAATGTATCGAGAAAACAACTTTTGAACCATCCACTCCGACAAAAATATTTAAAAAGTGTATTCAACAAACCACATTTACACCAGACGAACCAAACAAACTATTCAAAAAATGTATCGAGAAAACAACTTTTGAACCATCCACTCCGACAAAAATATTTAAAAAGTGTATTCAACAAACCACATTTACACCAGACGAACCAAACAAACTATTCAAAAAATGTATCGAGAAAAACACTTTTGAACCATCCACTCCGACAAAAATATTTAAAAAGTGTATTCAACAAACCACATTTACACCAGACGAACCAAACAAACTATTCAAAAAATGTATCGAGAAAAACACTTTTGAACCATCCACTCCGACAAAAATATTTAAAAAGTGTATTCAACAAACCACATTTACACCAGACGAACCAAACAAACTATTCAAAAAATGTATCGAGAAAACAACTTTTGAACCATCCACTCCGACAAAAATATTTAAAAAGTGTATTCAACAAACCACATTTACACCAGACGAACCAAACAAACTATTCAAAAAATGTATCGAGAAAACAACTTTTGAACCATCCACTCCGACAAAAATATTTAAAAAGTGTATTCAACAAACCACATTTACACCAGACGAACCAAACAAACTATTCAAAAAATGTATCGAGAAAACAACTTTTGAACCATCCACTCCGACAAAAATATTTAAAAAGTGTATTCAACAAACCACATTTACACCAGACGAACCAAACAAACTATTCAAAAAATGTATCGAGAAAACAACTTTTGAACCATCCACTCCGACAAAAATATTTAAAAAGTGTATTCAACAAACCACATTTACACCAGACGAACCAAACAAACTATTCAAAAAATGTATCGAGAAAAACACTTTTGAACCATCCACTCCGACAAAAATATTTAAAAAGTGTATTCAACAAACCACATTTACACCAGACGAACCAAACAAACTATTCAAAAAATGTATCGAGAAAACAACTTTTGAACCATCCACTCCGACAAAAATATTTAAAAAGTGTATTCAACAAACCACATTTACACCAGACGAACCTAACAAACTATTCAAAAAATGTATCGAGAAAAACACTTTTGAACCATCCACTCCGACAAAAATATTTAAAAAGTGTATTCAACAAACCACATTTACACCAGACGAACCAAACAAACTATTCAAAAAATGTATCGAGAAAACAACTTTTGAACCATCCACTCCGACAAAAATATTTAAAAAGTGTATTCAACAAACCACATTTACACCAGACGAACCAAACAAACTATTCAAAAAATGTATCGAGAAAAACACTTTTGAACCATACACCCCGACAAAAATATTTAAAAAGTGTATTCAACAAACCACATTTACACCAGACGAACCAAACAAACTATTCAAAAAATGTATCGAGAAAACAACTTTTGAACCATCCACTCCGACAAAAATATTTAAAAAGTGTATTCAACAAACCACATTTACACCAGACGAACCAAACAAACTATTCAAAAAATGTATCGAGAAAACAACTTTTGAACCATCCACTCCGACAAAAATATTTAAAAAGTGTATTCAACAAACCACATTTACACCAGACGAACCAAACAAACTATTCAAAAAATGTATCGAGAAAAACACTTTTGAACCATCCACTCCGACAAAAATATTTAAAAAGTGTATTCAACAAACCACATTTACACCAGACGAACCAAACAAACTATTCAAAAAATGTATCGAGAAAAACACTTTTGAACCATCCACTCCGACAAAAATATTTAAAAAGTGTATTCAACAAACCACATTTACACCAGACGAACCAAACAAACTATTCAAAAAATGTATCGAGAAAACAACTTTGAACCATCCACTCCGACAAAAATATTTAAAAAGTGTATTCAACAAACCACATTTACACCAGACGAACCAAACAAACTATTTAAAAAATGTATCGAGAAAACAACTTTGAACCATCCACTCCGACAAAAATATTTAAAAAGTGTATTCAACAAACCACATTTACACCAGACGAACCAAACAAACTATTCAAAAAATGTATCGAGAAAACAACTTTTGAACCATCCACTCCGACAAAAATATTTAAAAAGTGTATTCAACAAACCACATTTACACCAGACGAACCAAACAAACTATTCAAAAAATGTATCGAGAAAACAACTTTGAACCATCCACTCCGACAAAAATATTTAAAAAGTGTATTCAACAAACCACATTTACACCAGACGAACCAAACAAACTATTCAAAAAATGTATCGAGAAAACAACTTTTGAACCATCCACTCCGACAAAAATATTTAAAAAGTGTATTCAACAAACCACATTTACACCAGACGAACCAAACAAACTATTCAAAAAATGTATCGAGAAAAACACTTTTGAACCATCCACTCCGACAAAAATATTTAAAAAGTGTATTCAACAAACCACATTTACACCAGACGAACCAAACAAACTATTCAAAAAATGTATCGAGAAAACAACTTTTGAACCATCCACTCCGACAAAAATATTTAAAAAGTGTATTCAACAAACCACATTTACACCAGACGAACCAAACAAACTATTCAAAAAATGTATCGAGAAAACAACTTTTGAACCATCCCCTCCGACAAAAATATTTAAAAAGTGTATTCAACAAACCACATTTACACCAGACGAACCAAACAAACTATTCAAAAAATGTATCGAGAAAACAACTTTTGAACCATCCACTCCGACAAAAATATTTAAAAAGTGTATTCAACAAACCACATTTACACCAGACGAACCAAACAAACTATTCAAAAAATGTATCGAGAAAACAACTTTTGAACCATCCACTCCGACAAAAATATTTAAAAAGTGTATTCAACAAACCACATTTACACCAGACGAACCAAACAAACTATTCAAAAAATGTATCGAGAAAACAACTTTTGAACCATCCACTCCGACAAAAATATTTAAAAAGTGTATTCAACAAACCACATTTACACCAGACGAACCAAACAAACTATTCAAAAAATGTATCGAGAAAACAACTTTGAACCATCCACTCCGACAAAAATATTTAAAAAGTGTATTCAACAAACCACATTTACACCAGACGAACCAAACAAACTATTCAAAAAATGTATCGAGAAAAACACTTTTGAACCATCCACTCCGACAAAAATATTTAAAAAGTGTATTCAACAAACCACATTTACACCAGACGAACCAAACAAACTATTCAAAAAATGTATCGAGAAAACAACTTTTGAACCATCCACTCCGACAAAAATATTTAAAAAGTGTATTCAAAAAACCACATTTACACCAGGCGAACCTACACAAATATTCAAGAAGTGTATCAATCAGACCAAATTCAATCCTGACGAGCCTACACAAATATTCAAGAAATGTATCAATCAGACCACATTCAATCCTGACGAGCCTACACAAATATTCAAGAAGTGTATCAATCAGACCACATTCAATCCTGACGAGCCTACACAAATATTCAAGAAATGTATCAATCAGACCAAATTCAATCCTGACGAGCCTACACAAATATTCAAGAAATGTATCAATCAGACCACATTCAATCCTGACGAGCCTACACAAATATTCAAGAAGTGTATCAATCAGACCACATTCAATCCTGACGAGCCTACACAAATATTCAAGAAATGTATCAATCAGACCAAATTCAATCCTGACGAGCCTACACAAATATTCAAGAAATGTATTTATCAGACCAAATTCAATCCTGACGAGCCTACACAAATATTCAAGAAGTGTATCAACCAGACCACATTCAATCCTGACGAGCCTACACAAATATTCAAGAAGTGTATCAATCAGACCACATTCAATCCTGACGAGCCTACACAAATATTCAAGAAGTGTATCAATCAGACCACATTCAATCCTGACGAGCCTACACAAATATTCAAGAAATGTATCAATCAGACCAAATTCAATCCTGACGAGCCTACACAAATATTCAAGAAGTGTATCAATCAGACCACATTCAATCCTGACGAGCCTACACAAATATTCAAGAAGTGTATCAATCAGACCACATTCAATCCTGACGAGCCTACACAAATATTCAAGAAATGTATCAATCAGACCAAATTCAATCCTGACGAGCCTACACAAATATTCAAGAAATGTATCAATCAGACCACATTCAATCCTGACGAGCCTACACAAATATTCAAGAAATGTATCAATCAGACCAAATTCAATCCTGACGAGCCTACACAAATATTCAAGAAGTGTATCAACCAGACCACATTCAATCCTGACGAGCCTACACAAATATTCAAGAAATGTATCAATCAGACCAAATTCAATCCTGACGAGCCTACACAAATATTCAAGAAATGTATCAATCAGACCAAATTCAATCCTGACGAGCCTACACAAATATTCAAGAAGTGTATCAACCAGACCACATTCAATCCTGACGAGCCTACACAAATATTCAAGAAATGTATCAATCAGACCACATTCAATCCTGACGAGCCTACACAAATATTCAAGAAATGTATCAATCAGACCAAATTCAATCCTGACGAGCCTACACAAATATTCAAGAAATGTATCAATCAGACCACATTCAATCCTGACGAGCCTACACAAATATTCAAGAAATGTATCAATCAGACCAAATTCAATCCTGACGAGCCTACACAAATATTCAAGAAGTGTATCAACCAGACCACATTCAATCCTGACGAGCCTACACAAATATTCAAGAAATGTATCAATCAGACCACATTCAATCCTGACGAGCCTACACAAATATTCAAGAAGTGTATCAATCAGACCACATTCAATCCTGACGAGCCTACACAAATATTCAAGAAATGTATCAATCAGACCAAATTCAATCCTGACGAGCCTACACAAATATTCAAGAAATGTATTTATCAGACCAAATTCAATCCTGACGAGCCTACACAAATATTCAAGAAGTGTATCAACCAGACCACATTCAATCCTGACGAGCCTACACAAATATTCAAGAAGTGTATCAATCAGACCACATTCAATCCTGACGAGCCTACACAAATATTCAAGAAGTGTATCAATCAGACCACATTCAATCCTGACGAGCCTACACAAATATTCAAGAAATGTATCAATCAGACCACATTCAATCCTGACGAGCCTACACAAATATTCAAGAAGTGTATCAATCAGACCACATTCAATCCTGACGAGCCTACACAAATATTCAAGAAATGTATCAATCAGACCAAATTCAATCCTGACGAGCCTACACAAATATTCAAGAAATGTATCAATCAGACCACATTCAATCCTGACGAGCCTACACAAATATTCAAGAAGTGTATCAATCAGACCACATTCAATCCTGACGAGCCTACACAAATATTCAAGAAATGTATCAATCAGACCAAATTCAATCCTGACGAGCCTACACAAATATTCAAGAAATGTATTTATCAGACCAAATTCAATCCTGACGAGCCTACACAAATATTCAAGAAGTGTATCAACCAGACCACATTCAATCCTGACGAGCCTACACAAATATTCAAGAAGTGTATCAATCAGACCACATTCAATCCTGACGAGCCTACACAAATATTCAAGAAGTGTATCAATCAGACCACATTCAATCCTGACGAGCCTACACAAATATTCAAGAAATGTATCAATCAGACCAAATTCAATCCTGACGAGCCTACACAAATATTCAAGAAATGTATCAATCAGACCACATTCAATCCTGACGAGCCTACACAAATATTCAAGAAGTGTATCAATCAGACCACATTCAATCCTGACGAGCCTACACAAATATTCAAGAAATGTATCAATCAGACCACATTCAATCCTGACGAGCCTACACAAATATTCAAGAAGTGTATCAATCAGACCACATTCAATCCTGACGAGCCTACACAAATATTCAAGAAATGTATCAATCAGACCAAATTCAATCCTGACGAGCCTACACAAATATTCAAGAAATGTATCAACCAGACCACATTCAAACCTGACGAGCCTACACAAATATTCAAGAAGTGTATCAATCAGACCACATTCAATCCTGACGAGCCTACACAAATATTCAAGAAATGTATCAATCAGACCAAATTCAATCCTGACGAGCCTACACAAATATTCAAGAAATGTATCAATCAGACCACATTCAATCCTGACGAGCCTACACAAATATTCAAGAAATGTATCAATCAGACCACATTCAATCCTGACGAGCCTACACAAATATTCAAGAAGTGTATCAATCAGACCACATTCAATCCTGACGAGCCTACACAAATATTCAAGAAATGTATCAATCAGACCACATTCAATCCTGACGAGCCTACACAAATATTCAAGAAATGTATCAATCAGACCACATTCAATCCTGACGAGCCTACACAAATATTCAAGAAGTGTATAAATCAGACCACATTTAATCCTGACGAGCCTACACAAATATTCAAGAAATGTATCAATCAGACCACATTCAATCCTGACGAGCCTACACAAATATTCAAGAAATGTATCAATCAGACCACATTCAATCCTGACGAGCCTACACAAATATTCAAGAAATGTATCAATCAGACCACATTCAATCCTGACGAGCCTACAAAAATATTCAAGAAATGTATCAATCAGACCAAATTCAATCCTGACGAGCCTACACAAATATTCAAGAAATGTATCAACCAGACCACATTCAAACCTGACGAGCCTACACAAATATTCAAGAAGTGTATCAATCAGACCACATTCAATCCTGACGAGCCTACACAAATATTCAAGAAATGTATCAATCAGACCACATTCAATCCTGACGAGCCTACACAAATATTCAAGAAGTGTATCAATCAGACCACATTTAATCCTGACGAGCCTACACAAATATTCAAGAAATGTATCAATCAGACCACATTCAATCCTGACGAGCCTACACAAATATTCAAGAAGTGTATCAATCAGACCAAATTCAATCCTGACGAGCCTACACAAATATTCAAGAAATGTATCAATCAGACCACATTCAATCCTGACGAGCCTACACAAATATTCAAGAAATGTATCAATCAGACCATATTCAATCCTGACAAGCCTACACAAATATTCAAGAAATGTATCAATCAGACCACATTCAATCCTGACGAGCCTACACAAATATTCAAGAAATGTATCAATCAGACCACATTCAATCCTGACGAGCCTACACAAATATTCAAGAAATGTATCAATCAGACCATATTCAATCCTGACGAGCCTACACAAATATTCAAGAAATGTATCAATCAGACCACATTCAATCCTGACGAGCCTACACAAATATTCAAGAAGTGTATCAATCAGACCACATTTAGTCCTGACGAGCCTACACAAATATTCAAGAAATGTATCAATCAGACCACATTCAATCCTGACGAGCCTACACAAATATTCAAGAAGTGTATCAATCAGACCAAATTCAATCCTGACGAGCCTACACAAATATTCAAGAAATGTATCAATCAGACCACATTCAATCCTGACGAGCCTACACAAATATTCAAGAAATGTATCAATCAGACCATATTCAATCCTGACGAGCCTACACAAATATTCAAGAAATGTATCAATCAGACCACATTCAATCCTGACGAGCCTACACAAATATTCAAGAAATGTATCAATCAGACCACATTCAATCCTGACGAGCCTACACAAATATTCAAGAAATGTATCAATCAGACCACATTCAATCCTGACGAGCCTACACAAATATTCAAGAAATGTATCAATCAGACCACATTCAATCCTGACGAGCCTACACAAATATTCAAGAAATGTATCAATCAGACCACATTCAATCCTGACGAGCCTACACAAATATTCAAGAAATGTATCAATCAGACCACATTCAATCCTGACGAGCCTACACAAATATTCAAGAAATGTATCAATCAGACCACATTCAATCCTGACGAGCCTACACAAATATTCAAGAAATGTATCAATCAGACCAAATTCAATCCTGACGAGCCTACACAAATATTCAAGAAATGTATCAATCAGACCACATTCAATCCTGACGAGCCTACACAAATATTCAAGAAATGTATCAATCAGACCAAATTCAATCCTGACGAGCCTACACAAATATTCAAGAAATGTATCAATCAGACCACATTCAATCCTGACGAGCCTACACAAATATTCAAGAAATGTATCAATCAGACCATATTCAATCCTGACGAGCCTACACAAATATTCAAGAAATGTATCAATCAGACCACATTCAATCCTGACGAGCCTACACAAATATTCAAGAAATGTATCAATCAGACCACATTCAATCCTGACGAGCCTACACAAATATTCAAGAAATGTATCAATCAGACCACATTCAATCCTGACGAGCCTACACAAATATTCAAGAAATGTATCAATCAGACCACATTCAATCCTGACGAGCCTACACAAATATTCAAGAAATGTATCAATCAGACCACATTCAATCCTGACGAGCCTACACAAATATTCAAGAAATGTATCAATCAGACCAAATTCAATCCTGACGAGCCTACACAAATATTCAAGAAATGTATCAATCAGACCACATTCAATCCTGACGAGCCTACACAAATATTCAAGAAATGTATCAATCAGACCAAATTCAATCCTGACGAGCCTACACAAATATTCAAGAAATGTATCAATCAGACCACATTCAATCCTGACGAGCCTACACAAATATTCAAGAAATGTATCAATCAGACCATATTCAATCCTGACGAGCCTACACAAATATTCAAGAAATGTATCAATCAGACCACATTCAATCCTGACGAGCCTACACAAATATTCAAGAAATGTATCAATCAGACCAAATTCAATCCTGACGAGCCTACACAAATATTCAAGAAATGTATCAATCAGACCACATTCAATCCTGACGAGCCTACACAAATATTCAAGAAATGTATCAATCAGACCAAATTCAATCCTGACGAGCCTACACAAATATTCAAGAAATGTATCAATCAGACCACATTCAATCCTGACGAGCCTACACATATATTCAAAAAATGTATCAATCAGACCACATTCAATCCTGACGAGCCTACACAAATATTCAAGAAATGTATCAATCAGACCAAATTCAATCCTGACGAGCCTACACAAATATTCAAGAAATGTATCAATCAGACCAAATTCAATCCTGACGAGCCTACACAAATATTCAAGAAATGTATCAATCAGACCAAATTCAATCCTGACGAGCCTACACAAATATTCAAGAAATGTATCAATCAGACCAAATTCAATCCTGACGAGCCTACACAAATATTCAAGAAATGTATCAATCAGACCAAATTCAATCCTGACGAGCCTACACAAATATTCAAGAAATGTATCAATCAGACCAAATTCAATCCTGACGAGCCTACACAAATATTCAAGAAATGTATAAATCAGACCACATTCAATCCTGACGAGCCTACACAAATATTCAAGAAATGTATAAATCAGACCACATTCAATCCTGACGAGCCTACACAAATATTCAAGAAATGTATCAATCAGACCACATTCAATCCTGACGAGCCTACACAAATATTCAAGAAATGTATCAATCAGACCAAATTCAATCCTGACGAGCCTACACAAATATTCAAGAAATGTATAAATCAGACCACATTCAATCCTGACGAGCCTACACAAATATTCAAGAAATGTATAAATCAGACCAAATTCAATCCTGACGAGCCTACACAAATATTCAAGAAATGTATCAATCAGACCAAATTCAATCCTGACGAGCCTACACAAATATTCAAGAAATGTATCAATCAGACCAAATTCAATCCTGACGAGCCTACACAAATATTCAAGAAATGTATCAATCAGACCACATTCAATCCTGACGAGCCTACACAAATATTCAAGAAATGTATAAATCAGACCACATTCAATCCTGACGAGCCTACACAAATATTCAAGAAATGTATCAATCAGACCACATTCAATCCTGACGAGCCTACACAAATATTCAAGAAATGTATCAATCAGACCAAATTCAATCCTGACGAGCCTACACAAATATTCAAGAAATGTATCAATCAGACCACATTCAATCCTGACGAGCCTACACAAATATTCAAGAAATGTATCAATCAGACCACATTCAATCCTGACGAGCCTACACAAATATTCAAGAAATGTATCAATCAGACCAAATTCAATCCTGACGAGCCTACACAAATATTCAAGAAATGTATCAATCAGACCAAATTCAATCCTGACGAGCCTACACAAATATTCAAGAAATGTATCAATCAGACCACATTCAATCCTGACGAGCCTACACAAATATTCAAGAAATGTATCAATCAGACCAAATTCAATCCTGACGAGCCTACACAAATATTCAAGAAATGTATCAATCAGACCAAATTCAATCCTGACGAGCCTACACAAATATTCAAGAAATGTATCAATCAGACCACATTCAATCCTGACGAGCCTACACAAATATTCAAGAAATGTATAAATCAGACCACATTCAATCCTGACGAGCCTACACAAATATTCAAGAAATGTATCAATCAGACCACATTCAATCCTGACGAGCCTACACAAATATTCAAGAAATGTATCAATCAGACCAAATTCAATCCTGACGAGCCTACACAAATATTCAAGAAATGTATCAATCAGACCACATTCAATCCTGACGAGCCTACACAAATATTCAAGAAATGTATCAATCAGACCAAATTCAATCCTGACGAGCCTACACAAATATTCAAGAAATGTATAAATCAGACCACATTCAATCCTGACGAGCCTACACAAATATTCAAGAAATGTATCAATCAGACAAAATTCAATCCTGACGAGCCTACTCAAATATTCAAGAAATGTATCAATCAGACCAAATTCAATCCTGACGAGCCTACACAAATATTCAAGAAATGTATAAATCAGACCACATTCAATCCTGACGAGCCTACACAAATATTCAAGAAATGTATCAATCAGACCACATTCAATCCTGACGAGCCTACACAAATATTCAAGAAATGTATCAATCAGACCAAATTCAATCCTGACGAGCCTACACAAATATTCAAGAAATGTATAAATCAGACCACATTCAATCCTGACGAGCCTACACAAATATTCAAGAAATGTATCAATCAGACCACATTCAATCCTGACGAGCCTATACAAATATTCAAGAAATGTATCAATCAGACCACATTCAATCCTGACGAGCCTACACAAATATTCAAGAAATGTATCAATCAGACCACATTCAATCCTGACGAGCCTACACAAATATTCAAGAAATGTATCAATCAGACCACATTCAATCCTGACGAGCCTACACAAATATTCAAGAAATGTATCAATCAGACCAAATTCAATCCTGACGAGCCTACACAAATATTCAAGAAATGTATCAATCAGACCACATTCAATCCTGACGAGCCTACACAAATATTCAAGAAATGTATCAATCAGACCAAATTCAATCCTGACGAGCCTACACAAATATTCAAGAAATGTATAAATCAGACCACATTCAATCCTGACGAGCCTACACAAATATTCAAGAAATGTATCAATCAGACCACATTCAATCCTGACGAGCCTACACAAATATTCAAGAAATGTATCAATCAGACCAAATTCAATCCTGACGAGCCTACACAAATATTCAAGAAATGTATCAATCAGACCACATTCAATCCTGACGAGCCTACACAAATATTCAAGAAATGTATCAATCAGACCAAATTCAATCCTGACGAGCCTACACAAATATTCAAGAAATGTATCAATCAGACCACATTCAATCCTGACGAGCCTACACAAATATTCAAGAAATGTATCAATCAGACCACATTCAATCCTGACGAGCCTACACAAATATTCAAGAAATGTATCAATCAGACCAAATTCAATCCTGACGAGCCTACACAAATATTCAAGAAATGTATCAATCAGACCACATTCAATCCTGACGAGCCTACACAAATATTCAAGAAATGTATCAATCAGACCACATTCAATCCTGACGAGCCTACACAAATATTCAAGAAATGTATCAATCAGACCACATTCAATCCTGACGAGCCTACACAAATATTCAAGAAATGTATCAATCAGACCAAATTCAATCCTGACGAACCTTCACAAATATTCAAGAAGTGTATTAATCAGACCAGATTCAGTCCTGACGAACCTTCACAAATATTCAAAAAGTGTATAAATCAGACCACATTCAATCCTGACGAACCTTCACAAATATTCAAGAAATGTATCAATCAGACCAAATTCAATCCTGACGAACCTTCACAAATATTCAAGAAGTGTATTAATCAGACCAGATTCAATCCTGACGAACCTTCACAAATATTCAAAAAGTGTATTAATCAGACCAGATTCAATCCTGACGCACCTTCACAAATATTCAAGAAGTGTATTAATCAGACCAGATTCAATCCTGACGAACCTACACAAATATTCAAAAAGTGTATTAATCAGACCAGATTCAATCCTGACGAACCTACACAAATATTCAAAAAGTGTATTAATCAGACCAGGTTCAATCCTGACGAACCTTCACAAATATTCAAAAAGTGTATTAATCAGACCAGGTTCAATCCTGACGAACCTTCACAAATATTCAAAAAGTGTATTAATCAGACCAGATTCAATCCTGACGCACCTTCACAAATATTCAAGAAGTGTATTAATCAGACCAGATTCAATCCTGACGAATCTACACAAATATTCAAAAAGTGTATTAATCAGACCAGATTCAATCCTGACGCACCTTCACAAATATTCAAGAAGTGTATTAATCAGACCAGATTCAATCCTGACGAACCTACACAAATATTCAAAAAGTGTATTAATCAGACCAGGTTCAATCCTGACGAACCTTCACAAATATTCAAAAAGTGTATTAATCAGACCAGGTTCAATCCTGACGAACCTTCACAAATATTCAAAAAGTGTATTAATCAGACCAGATTCAATCCTGACGCACCTTCACAAATATTCAAGAAGTGTATTAATCAGACCAGATTCAATCCTGACGAACCTACACAAATATTCAAAAAGTGTATTCATCAGACCAGATTCAATCCTGACGAACCTTCACAATTATTCAAAAAGTGTATTAATCAGACCAGATTCAATCCTGACGAACCTTCACAAATATTCAAAAAGTGTATTAATCAGACCAGTTTCAATCCTGACGAACCTTCACAAATATTCAAGAAGTGTATTAATCAGACCAGATTCAATCCTGACGAACCTTCACAAATATTCAAGAAGTGTATTAATCAGACCAGATTCAATCCTGACGGACCTTCACAAATATTCAAGAAGTGTATTAATCAGACCAGATTCAATCCTGACGAACCTACACAAATATTCAAGAAGTGTATTAATCAGACCAGATTCAATCCTGACGAACCTTCACAAATATTCAAAAAGTGTATTAATCAGACCAGATTCAATCCTGACGAACCTACACAAATATTCAAGAAGTGTATTAATCAGACCAGATTCAATCCTGACGAACCTACACAAATATTCAAGAAGTGTATTAATCAGACCAGATTCAATCCTGACGAACCTTCACAAATATTCAAAAAGTGTATTAAGCAGACCAGATTCAATCCTGACGAACCTTCACAAATATTCAAGAAGTGTATTAATCAGACCAGATTCAATCCTGACGAACCTTCACAAATATTCAAGAAGTGTATTAATCAGACCAGATTCAATCCTGACGAACCTTCACAAATATTCAAAAAGTGTATTAAGCAGACCAGATTCAATCCTGACGAACCTTCACAAATATTCAAGAAGTGTATTAATCAGACCAGATTCAATCCTGACGAACCTTCACAAATATTCAAAAAGTGTATTAATCAGACCAGATTCAATCCTGACGAACCTTCACAAATATTCAAGAAATGTATTAGTCAGACCAGATTCAATCCTGACGAACCTTCACAAATATTCAAAAAGTGTATTAATCAGACCAGATTCAATCCTGACGAACCTACACAAATATTCAAAAAGTGTATTAATCAGACCAGATTCAATCCTGACGAACCTTCACAAATATTCAAAAAGTGTATTAATAAGACCAGATTCAATCCTGACGAGCCTACACAAATATTCAAAAAGTGTATTAATCAGACCAGATTCAATCCTGACGAACCTTCACAAATATTCAAAAAGTGTATTAATCAGACCAGATTCAATCCTGACGAACCTTCACAAATATTCAAAAAGTGTATTAATCAGACCAGATTCAATCCTGACGAACCTTCACAAATATTCAAAAAGTGTATTAATCAGACCAGATTCAATCCTGACGAACCTACACAAATATTCAAAAAGTGTATTAATCAGACCAGATTCAATCCTGACGAACCTTCACAAATATTCAAAAAGTGTATTAATCAGACCAGATTCAATCCTGACGAACCTTCACAAATATTTAAAAAGTGTATTAATCAGACCAGATTCAATCCTGACGAACCTTCACAAATATTCAAAAAGTGTATTAATCAGACCAGATTCAATCCTGACGAACCTTCACAAATATTCAAAAAGTGTATTAATCAGACCAGATTCAATCCTGACGAGCCATCACAAATATTCAAAAAGTGTATTAATCAGACCAGATTCAATCCTGACGAACCCTCACAAATATTCAAAAAGTGTATTAATCAGACCAGATTCAATCCTGACGAACCCTCACAAATATTCAAAAAGTGTATTAATCAGACCAGATTCAATCCTGACGAGCCTTCACAAATATTCCAAAAGTGTATTAATAAGACCAGATTCAATCCTGACGAACCTTCACAAATATTCAAAAAGTGTATTAATCAGACCAGATTCAATCCTGACGAACCTTCACAAATATTCAAAAAGTGTATTAATCAGACCAGATTCAATCCTGACGAACCTTCACAAATATTCAAAAAGTGTATTAATCAGACCAGATTCAATCCTGACGAACCTTCACAAATATTCAAAAAGTGTATTAATCAGACCAGATTCAATCCTGACGAACCTACACAAATATTCAAGAAGTGTATTAATCAGACCAGATTCAATCCTGACGAACCTTCACAAATATTCAAAAAGTGTATTAATCAGACCAGATTCAATCCTGACGAACCTTCACAAATATTCAAGAAGTGTATTAATCAGACCAGATTCAATCCTGACGAACCTTCACAAATATTCAAAAAGTGTATTAATCAGACCAGATTCAATCCTGACGAACCTTCACAAATATTCAAAAAGTGTATTAATCAGACCAGATTCAATCCTGACGAACCTTCACAAATATTCAAGAAGTGTATTAATCAGACCAGATTCAATCCTGACGAGCCTACACAAATATTCAAAAAGTGTATTAATCAGACCAGATTCAATCCTGACGAACCTTCACAAATATTCAAAAAGTGTATTAATCAGACCAGATTCAATCCTGACGAACCTTCACAAATATTCAAAAAGTGTATTAATCAGACCAGATTCAATCCTGACGAACCTTCACAAATATTCAAAAAGTGTATTAATCAGACCAGATTCAATCCTGACGAACCTACACAAATATTCAAGAAGTGTATTAATCAGACCAGATTCAATCCTGACGAACCTTCACAAATATTCAAAAAGTGTATTAATCAGACCAGATTCAATCCTGACGAACCTTCACAAATATTTAAAAAGTGTATTAATCAGACCAGATTCAATCCTGACGAACCCTCACAAATATTCAAAAAGTGTATTAATCAGACCAGATTCAATCCTGACGAACCCTCACAAATATTCAAAAAGTGTATTAATCAGACCAGATTCAATCCTGACGAGCCTTCACAAATATTCCAAAAGTGTATTAATAAGACCAGATT